>JASDQU010436078.1:9845-21177 GCA_032191745.1 Picea mariana | reverse complement strand
ATAGTCTTTAGAATAATATAACACATACTAAAAAAATATCCCACTTGTTGTTTTCTTTGCATCCAAGGGGTTATAGGGTTACCTAGTCAATAATCTAGGGAAACAATGTCCATAGATCCTTTAGACCAAGAGAAATTCTCAATGCTCACAGATTCTGTTAATGAATCTAAAACATTCCTCAAAGTGTCTACCTCATCAACAACACATTATTTTCTTCAACCATGTCTCTCACAAAGTGATATTGAACATCAATATGTTTTTTCTTTGAACGATAAGTCAGGTTCTTCACTAGGAAGATTGCACTCTAACCGTCACAATATATTCTTATAGTTTGTTGTACCAACAAAATACCTGAACAAAATCTGTGTAACCATAATACTTCCTTGCTTGCATGAGTGGCTACCATGTATTCATCATTTTTAGTTGACATTTCCACTATAGACTTTATTTTTCTCATCCAACTAATTACTCCTCCAAATAGGTTAAACAAATACCCACTTATATATCTTCTACGATCCAGATCTCCAACCTAGTTTGCATCAACAAAGCCATGTATTTCCAACTCTCTGTCCAATCCTGGTCTTCCTTGGTAGCATAATCCACAACTAATAGTGCACGTAAATACCTGAAAACTCTCTTTACTATTGTGTAATTCTCCTTTCCTGGTTTTGACATATACTTGCTCAAAACTCCCACTGTATGTGCAATGTGAGGTCTAGTAGAGATCATTACATACATCAAACTACCAACCGCACTAGCATATGGAAAATGAGACATTTCCTCTTCCTCTTTGTTTCTTCGTACATTGATCAATAGGTAAATTTACACCTATAGGAATAGGAACCCTAACTGGTTTACATTCTTGTGTGTTAAACCTCTAAAACAATTGTCTCAATATATTTCCTCTGATTTCACTAGAATTTCATTTTTTCTCGATCTCTTTTATTTTCCATGCCCAAAATGAAATTTGCAGCACCAAGATCCTTCATGTTAAATTTAGAGGACAAATGAGGTTTGACATCCTAGATAATATCCTTGTTGTTTCCTATTAGCAACATATCATCCACACACAACACCAAATAAATAAGATGATCATCAATTAATTTGAAATATACACATTGATCAACTTTTCTCCTCGTGAAGCTAAGTACCAACATATATGTATCAATTTGTTTATACCACATACTTGGTGATTTCTTTAACCCATATAGGGACTTTTTCTACTTGCATACCAACTCTTTCTTTCCCTTCACAATGAATCCTTCAATTTTATTCATGTATATTTCTTCTTCTAGATCCCCATGTAGGAATGTTGTCTTCACATCCATATGTTCTACATCAAAATCAAAAGAAATAGGAACAGATAAAATAAATATAATTGAAGTTAACTTGGCAAAAGGAGAAAAAATATCACCAAAGTCAATTCCCTCTACCTAGGAATAACCTTTTGATACTAACCTAGTTTTCTATTTCTCCACTTTAACTTTTACATTAAACTTCTTAAACACCCATTTTATTCCTATGGGATTTACTCCAGTTGGAAAATCCACTAGATCCTAAGCTAAATTCTTATCCAAGGATACCATTTCTTCAATCATGGCCTTTTTGCAGAGTTTTTCATCCTCTGAATCCACTGCCTCCCTAACAATTATAGGATCATATTCAGTAATAATAATAAAAAAAATTGAACAGAAATTAGGTGGAGTATACCTTTCTAGTTTCCTTCTTTCCTAAACCGATCTCCTTAATATTGGAGTATGAGGATATTCTTCTTCTTATTCATGTTCTTTTGTAGAGTCTGATTCATTATCCTTCAACTCAAAATCTATTTTCTCTAGTTATTCCTTCATTGGTAGGATTTCCTATTTGACAACATCTTTGACTTCTATAAATACCACATCTCATATATACATTTCATTCTTAGTTTTTAGGTTCCAAATATTATAAACTTTTAGACCATCTTTATACCCAATAAAGTTACACTTTTCATCCTTTTTATATAGCTTACCCATATTTTCCTTTAGAATGTGAACATAGGCATCACAACCAAATACCATGAGATGTATGAGAGAGGGTTTCTTACCAATACCTTGTGTGGATTCTTGTCATCCAAATCATATGAGGGTGATTGGTTGACTACATAACATGAAATACCCACTACCTCTGCCCAAAGTCCTTGTCCTAACCTGGCACCACTGAGAATGCACATTTTATTTTCCATCAACGTCTTATTCATCCTTTCTACAACTCCATTCTATTGAGGTGTATATGGAGTAGTATTCTACCTTTCTATATTGCACTTCCTACATAATTATTTGAATTTGTTAGCACCTTAATTATTTTCTATGTTTGATACTCCACAAGAAAATTAAACTCCTTAAACCTATCAAGTCTTCATATTTATTCCTAAGGAAATATATCCATGCATTATTTAGGAATTCATATATAAATGAGACATATTACACACATTTTCCTAGTGATGGAACTGACATAGGTCCAAACACATCACTGTGCACCAATTGTAAAATTCCCTTTGTCATCGTTGCACTAGAGGGGAATCTTACCTGATTCTGCTTCCCATATACACAATGTTCACATAAATAAAAATCCAAAGAGAAGTTAGAGATACCTTCAACCCTACCCTTATTGTGTAGTATTTGAAGGCCCTTCTCTCCAATATGCCCCAGTCTCTGATGCCACACCATAGTCTTTTCTCCAAAGACTGTAGGATTTTTTTTCTTCTTTATATCCAATCTTAAGAACAATGGAACTATTACACCCATCACTAATATTTCTTCCTTGTAGCTGATACATAGTTTCAATCTGAACTCCCTTTAGCAACACCATTGATCCTTGAACCATCATGTGGGTTTCTTTCTCAAACACTTTTTTTACCCCTACATTGTCCATTTTGCTTACAAAAATCAAATTTATGTCCAATACAGGGATATGCAAAACACTAGGGAGTGTTCTAATCCTTCCATTCATAATATTCAACTTGAATTTTTATCATCCTATGATTTTGGTTGTCAAGTAATCACCTAAGAAAACATCACCTCCATAATATCATTCATATTTACAAAACCACTCCCTATGATAAGTCATATGAAAGGATGCACCAGAGTCAACCAACCTTGCCTCATGATATACATGTGTGCTTGAATAAGCCAAGTAAACATGCTCTCCTTCTTTCGAGGAGGTTTTTTCTTCTGTAGAAAGAGAATCTTCAGATCCCTTCCCTCTCTCAATGCTTTTGGATCTACATTTATTCTTGTAGTTCCCTTATTTTTTGCATCTCTAGCATACCTTTACAAAATTTCCAGAATATTTAGATCTTCCCTTAAATTTAGATCTTTCACTTGAGGGCTTAGATATATTTATTTCCTAGTACTGTCCTCTTGAAAAAAATGTATCTGTGTTATGTCCTTCCATTTTCTTCCACCTCATCTCCTCTGACAACAAGGATGAGACCACATCATCGAAACTTAAAGTAATTGTATTACTACATATGGTCACAACTAGACTATCCCATGAGTCTAGTAAAGAAAAAAAATAAACATATACACATATATTCATTAGAAATATTAATATCAACATATAATAGTTGACTTACCACTATATTTAAGGAATTCATATGCTCTGTCACCGATTCTCCATCATTCATCCTCAGGTTATACAACTTATTCTGCATGAACAATTTGTTTACCAAGGACTTTGACTGATACAAAGCCTCTAACTTATCCCATAATACCTTCATTGTAGCTTCCCTTGATACATTCAGTAATATTGAATCTAAGAGACACATCCCGATTATTCTCTTTCCCTTCCAATCCAACTTTTCCCAGTCTTCTACCGACGTTCTTGTAGGTGTAGTACCTAGATCTACAATGATCCAATGATATTTGTCTACCAAAAAATATTCTATCTTGAGCTTCCACAACTCAAAACTTTTCCCACTAAATTTTTCAATATCTGTTTTTGAACTACACACCAATTATTTTCACCCAAGAATTGATACAATAGATCTCCCATTGTAATAATGTTTATCACAGACCTGAGTCAAAACCTTAGCCACAAATGTGTCCCCCTCAAGACAATAACTGGTCTGATACCAAATGTAGATTTTAACCTTGTACAATTGATTTTTAAAAATATATTATTAATAAAAACAAAAAACATATAATCACACCCATACACATTACATAGATTGTTTTATCCTGGAAACCCAAACCGAGAAAAATAGCATCCTATTTAGAGCCACACCTATAATATTATATTCATCACTTATTCATTTTTAAAATACAATACATATATGCCCCCGGGGGGGCAGCTCAATTGGCAAGTGTCGTGATATGAAGTTCCATGAGGTTTCGAGTTCAATTCCCCCCGACTTACAATGTGTGCCGCGTATGGGGCCGCGTGGGCACACCTGGAGGTTATAGTGGTAGCAGTTGGATAACACGGCCACCTGTAATGCGAGCACGTGCCCAACTAGTTGTTGATTCCTCCAGACTACAAAAAAAATAAAAAAAAATAAAAAAAAAATAAAAAAATACAATACATATATAGGATCCCATAGAATGCAAAATGTCTAATCCATTGACTTGTATTAGTTAGCAACCCTAATTCCTAAACTAGAATTAGAAAACCATCGGTGAAAACAACTAAAAATCAACCAATGAATATAACACATACCCAACAATCTCAACCTCAATCATTGATTGTTCCCTTATATCCATCATTAGATATAGTGTGGGGATGTATTTCACATCGAAGGTAAGGTGTGGAGGTGGACCACACCAATGATATGGGCCACTGTGGTGGTTCCATGTGGAAATCAATATAGGTGAGTACCATATTTATTAAAAAATTCATTTAGTTTATATTAAAGAGAAAGGCAAGGAAGAAGAGAGAGGAGGGAGACAGAGGATGATGGGGCAAGCCATGTGGTTTTATGGGTGGCATGAAATCCCCTCAAGGTGCCATGTGGACCCATGGTGTCACATCAATAACCACATTATAAGATTGCCACATAGGCATATGATAGCCTATGCTTTTAAAAAAAAGTCCAGAGCCATTTTCTTATTTTAGCCATAACTAGAGGAGAATAAATCAGATTGAGATAAAATTTAGGGTTTCATCTGAAGTGAGGAGATAAGTGTAAGAGAGGTCCACTGACCATTTCTTCTTATATTTTCCATAAATTTCCAAACAATGGGTTTTATAAATCTATGTTTGGTTTAGTGATAAAGATCCAGATTAAGCTAAATTTTTTGGAGAGAGTCCAAAAAGAAGACATGGAAATAACTAGTGAAGGAATTAGAGAAGATATAAGGGGTTTTTAAAGGGGATGCTGAAATAGGTCAAAATCCATTATTCCATGCCACTTTTTCGATATTTTTTGGATTTTCAAAGGAGAAAAAGTGATCCCAGATCACAAAACTGGAAAACTTTAGTTACTCAGCATTTTATATATTGATCAAGATAGACAATTTTAATGCATTGAATATTTTTTCATAAGTGCACAGTTTGGAAGATAGTTAGTTTTGCTAAAATTCATAACTATGGAAAAATTGTAAAAAGGACAAAGTTGCAAATTCCATATTATTGTAGAATCTTACTATAGAAACAGATTTATAATATGATGGTTTTTGTGTGTTTAAAATTATGATTAATATCAGTGACTAACACAAATGTTTTCTTGGTTCTTTATGGATTTTGTTCTGCAGTTGATAGAAGCTGGCCTTCCAGTAAAATTGTACCAATGAAAAAAATGCACAAATTGGCCGAAAATGGGTTTTCTAGGAAGCCATAACTTTAAGATCAAAGATCATATTAAGGAACAGGATTAGTCATTTGAAATATTATTTATAGGAGAATAATCTTGAAAGATTAAAATTTGGAGAAGTGTGATACAATTCTTCATGAATTGAGAATACGAAGCACATGTAGCATTAATTGACAAAATTTTGTAACATGCATAAATCTAAAAAAATGGTTACTTACACATTTTTCATAATTAGAGGTATAATCATATGAATTCAAGACCATGGTTTCATATCAGAGTCATGGAGGATGCACAGGGAGCCTACAGTGACGAGAGAGAAGCTAAAGGCCAAAATATCAATGTGGGTAATGTTGAAACATAATCTAATGGACATAGGAGTAGAGTGGAACCAACAAAATTGGTAGAATCTATGAGGATTCTTAGAATGCAAGTGAAAAGTTATATATATGAAAATGAGAAGATAATGAGACCATAGGAGGAGAAAAATCGAATAAATTCTCAAATGATGCAAAGCCTAAATGAGTTGCAGAGGCAAGCGAAGAATGGATCATTTTGAAGACATGAGGAAGAAGGAAGACATCATGAAAGAATAGATAGCTACAAAAGACCCAATAACTCAATAATTTCTAGTATAAATCATATACATTAGTAACCTCCTTACTCAACAAGGCTTTTTTATGCATTTGAAGAGTCAAGGAGAAATCCAAAAGTGTCTCTTGTTAGGAGTCAAAGCATAGGATATGATTTGGAAATTTTGCAAGGAGAGATTAGGAATATTAAGACACCATCCTTTGATGGTTAAAGAGAAAGGGAATATGATATTCAAGCCTGGTTTCTTGGAATCATCAAGTATTTTTAGGTGCACAACTACTCATCTAACCTAGAAGCTTGGATTTCCACATGACATTTGCATGGAAAAGTTGTTATGTGGTGGGATCAATTGAATCAATTTGAGCACATTGATGAGAGTAGGATTACATGGAAGCAGTTCAAGAAATATTTTTAGTAGGAGTATCTTTCAGAGAGCTACTATGACAAGAAGATGCAAGAGTGTTTTTAACTCAGGTTGGGGAGCATGACCATGAAAGAATATGAAAATAAGTTCTTGGTATTGTTCAAGTATGCGGGGTTTATCAAAGATGAAAAGGTGAAGATTCAAAGGTTTCTAAGTGGAATTCCATATTTCTATAAATATAAGATTCGATATGATGAACCCATAACTTTGATAGAGAACATTAGAAATGCTAAGTACATGTATGAGAAAGGAAAGGGACAATAATGTTTGTATAAATATTGGAAGGATAAGAAGAAGGAGAAGTTTGATCAGAGAAGGAAGGGATTCAAACCTCCTTTAAATAGAAACAATCCTAATACAAATCAACAAGATAAACCTACTAAGAATGAATCCAAGAGGGAATTCTCCTTGGGAAAAAGAGAAATACCACTAATCAAATGTTAGGGATGTAAATAATATCACATCTACAAGGATTTACCTCCTAGAGAAGATGATATGAGGAAATTGCACAACATCCAAGAGGTTACTATAGTAGAAGACATGGGTATAAATTTTTGAAGAATACATGCAGCCTTGGAAGATCGATTGTCGTGGAAGGTAAGATCATAAATCAAATTGTTGTTATTTTAATTTGTTTCAGGAGAAATCCATAGTTACATTCATCCTAAAATAGTTGACAAATTTCATTTGGAGAAAAGTAAAAAAATCATGTTTGGTTCAGCTAGCCACTCGAACCAAAAGAAGGATCAATGAGACTATCAAAGATTGTCTAATAAATCTAAATGGAGTGAGCACTAATGTTGATCTGAATATCATACCATTAGGATCTTATGATATTATAATTGGAATGGATTGGTTGGAAAAACATTATGTTGTCCTAGATTTCCATAAAAATACATTTACATGTCTTGATGAAGAAGGAAAACAAAGCACGGTGAAAGGAATTCCAAGACCTATTAATATAATGGAGATTTCATCCTTACATCTGAAGAGATGTTTTAGGAAAGGATGTCAATTGTACGCATCTCATGTATATGAGCTAAAAAAGACCAAAGGACCAAGTCTTGAATATTATTCAGTATTGTAAGAGTTTCAGGATGTATTCCAAGAAATACCAGGATTACCACCAAAGAGAAATATTGATTTTTCTATTGATTTAATACCAGGAAATTCCCTTGTGAAAAAAAAATATTATATAATGAGTACTCCATAATTAAAAGAATCACAAAATGCAGCTAGAAGAATTTCAGAATAAAGGGTACATACGCTCAAGTGTTTCACATTAGGGAGTACTAGTACTCTTTGTTAAAAATAAATATGGAACTTTGATATTATGCATTGACTTTAGATAGATGAATAAAGCCATTGTGAAGAAAAAATACCCTCTACCTAGAAGTAATGATCTCTTTGATCAATGAAGAGGAATAAATATATTTTCAAAGAAATACTTGAGATCAGTATATCACTACGTGAGAATCAAGGAAGAAGCCATCAATACGACAACTTTTAGAATAAAATATGGGAATTATGAATTTGTAGTGGTGCCCTTTGGACTAACCGATGCACCAACTATCTTTATGTGCTTGATGAATGACATATTCAGAAATAATCTAGATAAGTTTTTCATTGTGTTCTTGGATGACATACTTATGAACTCGAAGTCCGAGGAAGAGAATGAACATCACTTGAGGTTGGTGCAACAAGTTATAAGGGAGCGTCAACTATATGCCAAGCTAAGAAAGTGCTCTTTTTACCAAAAAAATATCCATTATTTGGGGCACATTATTTCAAAAGAAGGCATATAAGTAAATCTAGAGAAGATTGAATCCATTAGAGAATGGATCATGCTAAGGAATATTTCAGAAGACAAATCTTTCATGGGATTAGCTAGATACTATAAAATATTTATAGATTGATTACCTAAAATTGATCATCCCATAACTTATTTACAAAATAAGGGAATTGAGTTGGAATGGACAACTGAGTGTGATGAAAATTTTAATTTGTTGAAAGAGTTACTTACTAGTGCACTTGTTTTGAAGATTGATGACTCAAATGAAAAGTTTGTGGTATTTAGAAATGCATGCAAAGAAGGAATTGGTGGATTCCTAACTCAAACTGGACATGTCATTAGTTACGAGTATGGAAAGCTTAAATAACATGAGAGTAATTATGTCTCACATGATTTGTATCATGTTGCCATAGTTCATTCATTGAAGATGTGGAGACATTATTTAATGGAAAAAAATTGAATTAAGGATAGACCATAGTGGTCTGAAATATATTTTTAGCAACCAACTTAAAATGTCAAGAAGAAAAGATGGCTATAATTTTTAAGTGAGTATGAATTTGACATCAAGAATATCAAAGTCAAAAAAAAATGTTGTTGATGCACTCAACAAAAGAGTACATCGCATGCATGCTACAATCATCAGTATGCATAATTCATATTTAAAGAGCATAATTTTAGATGTTGCGGTTACAAACCAACATTACCTACAGGTAAAGGAAACATTACATTAGGAAAATGTAGAACATAAACTTAAATAATATAAGATGAAAAAATATGGAGTACTTATGCATAGAAAAATAATTTATGTTCCTAGTTCTGGAGAACTTAGGAATTTGGTATTAAAAGAAATGCAGAATGTTCCATATGTTGGACATCCTAGTTACCAGAAAACAATTGCAGAAATAAGAAGACAACACTTTTGGCCAAGGATTAAGAAGGATGTTGTTGATTACATTTCCATATGTATGGAATGTTAGAGAGTGAAATCTAAGCATAGACACCAACAGGTTTTCTACAGCCATTTCCACTTCCAAAGAGGAAGTGGGAAGTAGTAACCATTATTGTTATTAATAAATTTCCTAGGATTTAAAGGTAACATAATTCAATAATTGTCGTGGTGGATAAATTGAAAAAGGTTGCTCATTTTTCCCCAGTAAAAATGACTAATACAACAACTAATATTGCAGAAATTTACATGAGGGAAATTGCTAGGTTGCATGGAATACCTAAGGAAGTTGTTTTAGACATAGATACAAAGTGTACTTCAAACTTTTGGAGAGTATTATCTAGAGGATTTGGCACAAATATTAATTTTATCACAAAATACCATCACAGTTAGATGGGAAGACAAAGAGAGTCAACTAAGTGATTGAAGACATCTTGAAAATGTATCTGATGAATAAACAATCTAAGTGGGAATATTATTTTCATTTTGTTGAGTTTTAATATAATAATGGGTATCGATATTCATTGAATATAATCCAATTTGAACCTTTGTATGGTATAAAATGAAATAATCTAGTGAGTTGGGACAAAGCAATAGACAAAGTAGTATTTGGGCCATAATTTCTCAAGGATATGAAAGACCAAATGGTTAAAATTAAGAAGAATTTGAAAGCAACACAAGATATGTAAAACAATTATGAAGATAAGAAAAAAAAAATAGAGAACTTAAAGTGGGAGAGAATGTGATTTTGAAAGTGAATCCCATGAAAATCCCATTGAAGTTGGGAATTTTTACCAATATAGAAACCAAATTATGTGGTTCATTTGAGATATTGGATAGAATAGGGACAGTTGCATACATGCTTGCATTGTCTGCTTCCATGAATGTGTATAATTTATTTCATTTATCTTTGCTGAAAGAATATATGCATGATTCTAACCATGTTATTGATTGGAATTTGATTTAGATGGAACTAGAAGGAAACTTCCAGGTCCATCCAGTGTGCATGTTGGACATGTTGGATTTACTTCACACACACCTAGGATTTATTTTTCCTAATGTTTTCCCTATGTTTATTAGTCATTATTCGGTCTCCTGTATTTAGGGAGAATGTTCCTCTAGGATAATAATCTCTTTAGTTCACACTTCAGTTTGATTAGTTGAGTGGAGTCTAGATGCGACATTGGTATTATCAGCATGCAACATTCAGATCATCACCATCTTATGTGCATTATCCTTGGGATCATCACCATACTAGAGCATTACTCATGATTGCCTGATATACTCCTCACTTCACTTTGTTTCAGTTAGTTAACTGAAGAATGATAGACTAGGTAGCTCAACTAGGTGGCAGTTCACTCCCATAACTGCTTGAGAGACTAAACTAGGTGGTGGTTTACTGCCACAATTGTTGGTGTGTGTCCAAATCACTCTAGAAAACCATTATGGAACATTGGCTTCTCCTTCAATGTGAATTGGTTGATTTATACAATATGTATCATGTTTAAATTATCATTCATTCATTCGGTTAATGAGAATTCTTCCATTCTTTCTCTCTTGCTTCTCTTTTCTTCTATTTTCTCTGCAACTATGTAAGTCAAGTCCCAACTAGATCTATTATGTGTAGGTTAAACACATTTACATGGTATCAGTGTAATGTCCCCCACCTCTTAGAGAGGTGATGAGGAGACTCAGTGGCCTGGGCACCCCCACTAGGTCATAGTCTCACACTAAGGGGGGGAAAAGTCAAGAAGTTAAAAGTTATATTTTTAAGTTGACTTAAGAAAGGAA
>JASDQU010436077.1:135398-150131 GCA_032191745.1 Picea mariana | reverse complement strand
GGATGCCATCAAGTCTAGATTAAGGATGAAGACATCCAAAAAACAACCTTTAGGATAAGATATGGGCACTATGAATTTGTGGTGGTGGAATTTGGGCTTACCAATGCACCAACCACTTTTGTGTGCTTAATGAATAATGTACTCAATAAGTTCTTGGACATATTTTTGTTGGTTTTCATTGATGATATCCTAATATATTCTAAGAGGTGGGAAGAGCATGAAGAACATATCAAGTTAGTGCTTCAAGTGCTAAGAGAACATCAACTCTATTCTAAGTTTAGCAAGTGTGACTTTTTTCCAAAAGCAAGTCCATTACTTAGGCCATGTTATTTCTGAATAAGGAGTGGCAATTGATCCTGAAAAGATCAAATCCATTATGGATTGGCCTACCCCTAAAGATGTATCTGATATCAAATCCTTTATGGGACCAACATGATACTATAAAAGGTTCATAAAGGGATTTTCCAATATTAGTTTCCAAATCACCTCCTTTCAGAAAAAGAGAGTTAAATTCATTTGGACATCAGAATGTGAAGAGATATTCCAACAACTAAAATACCTTATAACCAATGCACCTGTGTTGAATATTGCAGACCCAAACAAGGAATTCCTTGTGTGTATAGATGCCTACAAGTAAGGCCTCGAAGGAGTCCTTATGCAAGAAGGGTTTGTGATTTTCTACGAATCTAGAAAATTAAATAAGCATGAAATCAATTATGTGACCCACGATTTGGAATTGGCTACCATAGTACATGATTTAAAAATGTGGAGGCATTTCCTCCTAGGTAGAAGATTTGTATTTATGACAGACCATAGTGGGTTGAGATATTTGTTTGATCAACCAAAACTAAATGTTGGACAAGTTAGGTGGATGGATCTCCTCAATGAGTTTGATTTTGAAATCAGACATATTAAAGGAAAAGAAAATAGGGTGGTTGATTCCCTTAGTAGAATTATTAAAGTCATTCACTTGGCAGTTGTAAGCACTTGTGAATCAGACGTCAAGGAGAGAGTCAAAAGTGCACAAGAAACATACGTATTTTTCAAGACCGTGAAATCATACCAAGAGCAAGATCCCACAGGGATGAAGTATGAGGGCGATCCAATGTTGAATGATGGCTTGCTAACTTACAAAGGTAGGTTGTATATTCCAAATTGTGATGACTTGAAGAGGTTCATAATGGATGAACTATCTAAAATACCATACATCAGTCATCCTGGTTATCAGAAAATGATCACAACCACTAAGAAACTATTTTGTTGGCCCGGACTATAAAAGGACATAGTTGATTACTTAGCTAAATGTCTATAATGTCAGTAGGTTAAGGTAGAGAACTGGCACCCAACATGGATGTTGCAACCCTTACCAATTCTTGAATGGAAATGGGAAACCATATCTATGGATTTCATCACATGATTTTCTAAATCAACCAAGCAGAATGACAACATTATGGTAGTTGTGGACAAATTGAGAAAGATTGCTCACTTTATTCCCATCAAGTCAACTTGAAAGGAAATATATATTGCTATTATTTTCATGAAAGAGATATTTAGGCTACATGGCATGCCTAAGGAAATCATATCAGACATAGATATAAAATTTACTTCAAAATTTTGGAGACCTTTGTTTTCTGGTCTTGAAACTAAATTGTTATTTAGTACAGCCTATCACCCTCAAATTGATGTGAATATAGAGAGGGTAAACCAATTGTTAGAGGACATGTTAATTATGTATGTGATGCATCATCCCAAGAAGTGAGAAGACTACCTACCACTGGTAGAGTTTGCTTATAACAATGTGTTAGCACTGAGAGTCACCCTCAGATTGCAGGAGGATAAGCCCAGTACCCATCATAGATTTTGGTGGATGTTGGTTTTATATGAGTGGAGGTCAATGGAAAAAACTCAATATATGAATGATGTTCAAAACAAAATTGGACAAGAAATGCACAGGGAACTAAGGGAAAAATTAACTTCAGTCAGTGAATTGAGTTTAAGTGTGAGCAGAGGGAAGACTTAGTGATAAAGGTGAACAATACTGCTATGAGCATCAGGGTTTCAAGCAACTTGGAGAATAAAAACTCAGACTCAAGATCACTCTTGAGCTCAAAATTAAGACACTGAAATATGTCCAAACAACACAGTCACAACAACATAATGATCAAACCTACATCCCCATGCAGCTACAACAACTCGACCGGATCCTCCATGCCCGAGCCATTCAGTGTAAGAGGGAAAAATATAACAAGGGATATGACTAAAACTAGTCATGATACCACTGTAATCAAACCTACATTACAAAAACATAACAACCCTTGATTGGATCCTCCATGCCCGAGTGTTTTAGCACAGGTTTTACAGAGAGATGAAAAGAAGCTGACTTCTATTAACATGAAAGTCTCAAATTTGGTACATAACCAGAGAACAATTCTGGAATCAAAACATTACAAAATAGGGAGCTCTACTCAACCACTTGATGACCTTAACAAAACATTAAAACTATCTATTAATACTCAGAAAAATTTGCCACCACCAAGAGTGTGACCTGGTCACAACAATCAAAGATTTACGTCGGTGAGTTCTTCTATCAGACTGAATGTGAAACCCTCTGTCAGACATGAGCTCAGATCGACATGGGATTTGTAGGAAAATATGCCCACATGGGTACCACTGGCTGACAGTTCAGTCCCCACGACTAGGCCTTCCATGCCTTCCATTTATGGAGTGAGCCGAGGTTTCAACCACTAGATCTATTTTCATTAACTTCCTTTTCTCGGGATTGCGACGTGACTCAATGCTCAGGGGGAGGCCACACGCTGCTCTTGGATAGGATGTTCTAAAAGCACGTGATTGCGGGGTGATCAAAAGTGGTTTAGGTTCAGACCAATTTTGGGCCCGCAATCCATCACCTTTCACCACGTAACACTTTCTCTTTACCATGGTTTCAATTGTGGGACCACTCAAGAAAATTATCGCCCGAGCATGTTGCGTCCCTGCAATGAATTGTGGCCATAGATCTGGTCTCGATCTGAGATCTGGATGCACCTGCTAGATTTAGCACTACTGCCAAGCTTAACTACCCACCAACTTTAGAATCTGCCAAACTATGCCTTAGGGGAAGGGGACGCTACTTTTGAAGTTGAAAAATAATACCTCCCGGAGGATGATTTGACATGGAGGTTTGATGTCATTATGTTGATTCATTATGAAAGAGAAGCGACACATGTCACTAAGAAAGAAGTGAATAATATGCCATGATTTCTTGGACTGAGTGCCACGCGTCATTGCTGGATAGGTGCAAGGTGTCACAACCGACGAGTAGGCCACACGTCTACACTGATGACTGCCACGTACTCTCTTAAATTGACGACTCAGATCTCCTTCGAGTCTCCGAGCTCTGGGAAAAAAAAATGAAAACTTATTTTTTCCTTGAATCAAAACATCTGGAGTTAAGAATATGACAACATGTGGCCTCCAGAGATCAATGGCTGAGATCCCTTCGTGGCTCCGGGCTTCAGACTTCTCAATAGTCAAACTTTATTTTCCCCAAGAAAATTCATCAGAGCTAGGGATCTGACGATGCATGGCCCCTGGATTTGAATGGTCGAGATCCACTTCGGGTCTCCAGGCTTTGGTAGAAAGAAAACTCAAATCTCGCTTACCTTCAGCTACTTTTAACCATAATTTTCAATCTGTTGATGCGCGTCCTCTTGAATCGAATGATCGAGAATTACTTCGGGTCTCCGGACTCTGGGAAAATCATATCTCAAACCTCTTCTGCCTTCAACTGATTTTACCCAGAGCTATGGATTTGCTGATGTATGGCCCCACCGATGGATGGTTCAGATTCACTTTCGGCCTTCGACACTTCTGGCTTCGGGAGTTTGACGGTTCGACACTTCGGGACTTCAGCCACTTCAGGACTTCGGGCACTTCAGGGCTTCAGGCGCTTCAGCTACTTTGACACTTAGGGTGCTTTGGGACTTTGAACACTTTGGGACTTCGCCCACTTCTCATTTTAAGACTCCCGAAGCTCATTTCCCCAAACACTTGGATAAGATGCCACCTGTCCCCTTTAATATCTATGGCTCATGCTTGTTTCTGGACTTCAGAATTTTCCCTTCTCTATAATTGGTACAATTTTGAGATTCCAAATACCCGTGAGCCACTGATCTGAACTCCACGTGGGATCTCCATCATTGAAAAATGAACCCACCTGCTTCTTACGCTTCAAGCCCAAAATATATTGCCTTGAAAACTATCCCTGGTGTCTATGGCTGTGGCTTGAGTGAACAAGGACTTGGACGACTTTCTGTGGGCTGGGGAAAACAGAGAGAATGGTGACTGAAACAAAGGAGATGAGCGTTCATCCTTAGAGAAAACAAAAGAGAGGTTTAGAGCCAGGACTTCCTTCAGGTAAGACATCAAGGGGAATCAGGGCGCTTGAACAAAAAGGGGCAAAAAAAAAATGACTTTAACAGTCGAAGGGGAAAATTTAATATCTGGCCTTCGAAAAGGATAGAGACAGGGAAATGATACAGACTTAGGTAGAAACCACAAGACTCTGACAAGTTCATGTGATAACATTTGGTTCCACATGGGATGGCATGCTCCCTGCGAGCTGTCAAGAATGCGCAACTCCAGTGCCTTAGCTTTGGATTATGAAGTCTCTTATTGAAAACAAAAAACTAAAAAAAAATAAAAACAAAACAGGAGTGGTATTTACAATGGTGGAACACCGATCATGGCCTAAAAAAAATATTTCTTCAGAAAATGTCCATTGACAGGGCCACCCAAAACCTCAAAATCCTCAAAGTTATGTAATTTATAAGTGTTGTTTGGAAATGCCTCATAAATTTTGAAGGGACCAATCCACAAGGCTTCAAATTTTCCCTGCTTTCCTTTGTCTTGTTTGGGGGCATCCCACTTGAGCACTAGATCCCCTAGCTAGAAATTCTCCTTGCTCGCGCTCTTGTCAAAAGCTCGTTCCATTCTCTGCTGATGTTCTTGTGCTTTATCAAGCAACTTCTCCCTGGTCTATTGCACTTCTACCAGCTGCAGTATCCTCCTGACCATGTCATCAAGTTCTCCTTGGTAGTCCTGGAGGAAATTTTCCATAGGCAAAGCAAGATGAGCAGGAAAGATTTCCTCAACGCCATACACTAGCTAGAAAGGGGAAATTCCTAGTGATCTTTTTGTGGTAACTCTGTTAGCCCATAATGCAAACTTCAGCTTTGAATCCCAGGATTTCTTGTTCTCTTCTAACAACTTCTTGATGATATTTACGAGGCTCTTGTTAGAATACTATGCTAATCCATTTCCCTGAGGGTAGTAGGGAGTAGAGTGGACTAGTGTGATCCCATACTGCTCACATAAATTAATTAATGGATCAACCCTGAAAGAGGTAGCATTGTCTGTAATGATCATGTTTGGACAACCAAATATCGACATGATGTCTTCAAGGAAACTTATTATTACTTTGTGAGAGGCACTCCTTGTGGGGATGGCTTCTATCCATTTGGTAAAATAATCGGTGGAAGTCAAAATCCACCTATGTTGGCCACTTGAGGTTGGGTGGATTTATCCAATGAAGTCAAGACCCCACTACTGAAAAGGTCAGAAACCACTACAGGTTTCAAAGGAAAATATTTGAGTTGTTGCTTTCCAACAAACTTTTGACACTTGGTACAGGCTCTAATCTTTTCACAAACATCAGTAAAAAGACAGAGCCAAAAATACCCAGCTCTAAGGATCTTATACGTTGTGGTCCTCCAAAAATGATGTCCCCCACATGAGTTGTCATGAAAATAAATCATTGCTCTTTGGGATTCTTGTGGGTCCAGACATCTCAACATAACTCCCAAAGGGTCGTTCCAGTACAACACCTGATCAATGATACAATACTTGATTGCTTTGAGTTTCAAATATCTCACCTTTCTTCTGTCCAAACCATCAGGAGGCTTCAAATTTTTCAGGAAGTATATGATGTCTTTATACCAGGTGCATTCTGCTAAGTTGGGGCAGACATGACAGTCTTCACCAACAATCTCATTTTGCTGATTTTCTGAGTCTATATTCATGAAATTTACCCCCAATGCCTTGCAATTCGACTCAGTAAGTAACTTGGCTAATCCTAGGCCTTTCACCAATTTGGTAGGTTTTATTTCCAGGTCAAACTCCAGAATTTTGGCGGTCCACTTGCTTCTCTTCCCATCAATATCAGGTTGGATCAAAATATCCTTTACTGAGGCCAAGGGGACATATGCAATAATTTTTGAATGCATAATATAGACCCTGAAAGTCTTGAGTACTTTCACCAAAGCATAATATTGCTTCTCCATGATATCATATGTTGTTTCTGCATCCCTCAGTGCTCTTATGAAAAAGAAAATAGGTTTCTCTAACCCTTCTGCATTTCTTTGTAACAAAACAACAACCAGTGTATCAGATGAAGCGAAGGAAAATATCAAAAATTCCTTCAAATAGTCTGGGCTGATGAGCAAAGGTGCTTCATTCAACACCATCTTGATTTGGTTGAATGAATCTCTGGACTCAACAATCCATTTCACTTCATTCCCCTTCCTGAGCATGGCTGTAATATATTTAACCAACTCAACAAAATTAGAAATGAACCTTCTCAGAAAATTGATTTTTCCCAAGAAAGACTGAACCTATTTCTTGGATGTAGGAGGATACAAGGAATGGATGGCCTCCACTCTACTTGGATCAATATTCACCCCTTCAATTGACACAAGATGCCCTAACAAATTTCCCTCTTGCATGGCAAATAAAGATTTCTTAGGATTGAGTGAAAGGCCAAGCCTTAGACACTTCAAGAGGACTTTCTTTAGGTGGTGACAATGTTCTTCATCAGACCTGGAGAATACTGTAATGTCATCCAGATAGATGACCATAAATTTGTCTTTTTCTCCAATGAAAGCGATGTCCATGGCTCGCTGGAAGGTTGCTCCTGCATTCATCAATTGAAAGGGCATTTTAGCATACATGAACATGCCCCAAGGAGTTGTGAAAGATGTATTCTCTCTATCTTCAGGAAATATAGAGATCTGGTTGTACCTGGAGAAACCATCGACCTTAGACATCCTGGACGAACTCGTCACTCTCTGCAAAATGTGCTCCATTTTCGGCAAGGGGTAATTATCCTTTTTGGAGCTTCTGTTCAAATTTCCGAAATCAAAACACAACCTGATTTCCCCATTCTTCTTCCTAACAGACACCAAATTAGCCACCCTCTCTGAAAATCTCAAAGGGATGATGATATGTGCATCCAACAACTTCTTGACTTCTTTTTCCATAATTGGTAGCAACATGGGATTTATTTGTCTGAGATTCTACTTGAAATGTTTGGCATCTTCTTTTAGAGGGATTTTGTGTTCAATGATGATGGTGTCATATGTTCTCAAATCCTTGTATGTTCAAGAAAAAACATCAGTGAAATCCTTCAAGAGTCTGACATATTCAACCCTTTGTTCTTTTGACAAGCTGCTAGACAATTTGACCCATTTGGGATCCTCCTTTGTTCCTAGATTGCATTCACTCACATCATCCTCTTCAATTGATCCTTCAACATTTACAGCCACATCATTTCTGTCAAAAAATCTCTCCAAAGGGACAAGCCCCTTTGGAGTATGGTTGCTAGGAAACCCAACAATATGATGGTTAGCAATCTTATTCATAAAAACATCATCATGAGGGATTTCTTCATAATCCCGATCCTGGTTGATATGCATATCAGAAAATTCATCCACAGTCTCAAGGAATTTTTTTATCTCAATATCATCCTCAAATACCTTCCAATTTTTGACGTTGTTAGGAATAGAGGGTCTGTATTTGATCTCCACCTCATATTTGAGTTGGGGGGTAAAGGGACCTTAAAATTACTTGTTGAGACCGCCAAGGAATCTTCCACAAAGTTCTCCTCCCTTGGAACAAATGAAATATTAAAAGCCAGGAAGAAGCTGTCAATCATATCCCATACCTCATTTCGATAGGCCCTTAACCTCGGGTGCTTATCCTGATACAGATTTCTGACTTGATGAACAATCAACTTAGCGTCTCGAAACACTGCTAGATCCTCAATTTTCATGTCTTTGGCATCTCTCAAACCTAGGACAATAGCCTCATATTCTGCCATGTTTTTTTTTTGTTTCAAATTCCAACTTGTAGGACAGAGATATGGTCTCTTGGGCGGGGGAAATAAAAACTACTCCAACACCAACATTTTCCTTAGAAGAGGCTCCATCAAAAAACATTTTCCACACATAGGTCTTGGGGGGAGGCTCTTTGCAAAAGTAATAGGTTGCTTTATAATTTCAATAGGAGGCTGAGGAACATTAA
The DNA here is from genome assembly GCA_032191745.1 of Picea mariana. Taxonomy (NCBI): domain Eukaryota; kingdom Viridiplantae; phylum Streptophyta; class Pinopsida; order Pinales; family Pinaceae; genus Picea; species Picea mariana. Next base: position 141,773 of record JASDQU010436077.1, on the reverse strand, counting down.
AGAGATGAAAAATACTGGTTCCTAAATCAGTATCGACTGAGAAAATGGGGTGGTTGATGGGATTGGATTCATCACTGATAATGTAGGCAAGTTGTGCTTCTCTATAAAGACTTCTATGTTCCCCTCTGAACATAGGAATGGTGGCATATGACATATCCATCTGCAAAGTTCCCCCTAGTCTTTTGATCCATGATCTAGACAAAAGAATCCAAAACTTAGGAGGAACATCAACTACCACTATATCCATGACCACACTCTTCATTGGCAATTGGAACAAGAAGACGACCTGGTATTTAATAACCCCGAGGCATTTCACTTTCCTGGAATTGAATGAATACAGGTCATGGTAGGTTTTTGTAACTTCCAATTACAACTCATCGATGAAAATTTCAGGCATAATATTGTGAGATGCTCCTGAATCCATCAAGCAATTGTGCAACACCTTATCATGGATGCTCAATGATGTATAAAAGGGAGGTGAGGAATCATCTCTATCCTCTACCAAAGGGCCTAGTATAACAATTGGCTTTTTATCTTGAAGGTTGACAGAGTCTATGGGATGAGACAAAGGTTCGGGCTACCACACTTTGGAGAGGCACCTTCTGAAGTCCTCAAACTCGATCAACCCCGAAAGAGGTACGGGGATCCTTTTGAAACTCTTTCTCTAATATATATGAGGAGGGAGGCTTCAGAATATCCTTTACTTATGGAATAAGGATTTTGACCACTGTTGGGGGGTCTTGCACCTTATTTTATTTACTGTTGTCCGCCACCCTTTAGCAAGCTTCTCAGTTCTGGAGACTGGTAGGCTGGTCAAAAATATCAAGCTTCCCCACTTTCTTTTTTGACCTCAGATTATATCTATTTGGATGATTGCTAGCCTTTTCCCCTTTGCTCATCTCATTTAATTGACTATCCATGAGAGACTGCTCATATGCATCTTGGGTTAAATGAGGAAATGAAGAGATGTCCCCAAGACAATGAATTTCAGGATCAAGCTCTTCTTCCTCTCCTTCTTCGTCAGTAACAAGGTTATTTTGGAGAGGAGCTTGAATTTTCCGATCATCTCTATCTTTGTTTCTATTATCTCTTTAGATGATTTTGGGGGCATTGTTTGGTCTTATGAAGCTACCCATATTATAAACATTTTGGGGATACCTATAGCTCTGCTTTTCTTCCAACTTCAACCTTTCCACCTCAGCAGAAAGTGATTTTATCAGCCTGGCGCTTTCATCTTCTGGGGCGTGGGAAACAGAGGAATCAAAGGCTAAAGCTTCAGATTGACCTCTTCTCATGTCTCTATCGGATTTTCTCCTGAGTTTGTCTACTGCAAGTAGATTAGATTCTACTTCAAGGGCTACATCTTGCATATGAACCAATGAGGTGGCCCTTCTCTCTCTCAACAAGAGGCAAAACTTGGGTTCAAAAGAACTAGCATAGGTAACCTTGGCCGAGGTTTTAGTAGGTTTTATTTCAAGGGGAATCTTACCATACATCCTATTGAATCTTTTTGAGAAATCTGAAATAGATTCCCCTTCTTTCCTCTTAAGCGCCCCAAAATCTATATTATAATAAAGAAAATCTTTTTTTATCCCCCCAATGTCTTAAAAATGTATCATCTATGGCTTGAATCCCATCAATAGATCCAGGGGCTAAGCCCCTAAACCATTTCCTAGACTCACCATTAAGGCTATGGACAAAAACTCTCATCCACACATCTTGATTCAAGATGTCATGATTATCTGCAAAACTGTAAAAGGATTCAAGGTGTTCCTCTGCAGTTATGCTTTCCTCCCTCGTGAACTTGGGAAAATCCTTAAGGTATCCTTCAACCGGGAGATCATTCAAAGGCTCAAGTAAGATGAGAGGGGCGTATCTAGCAACCACTATGTCAACCATTCTGTCTCTAGGCACATTAGCACCTGCCATTGGGATGTGAACTAGAGGAGAACCAGGAGGAGATGGAGCTAGGAAAAGTACGACTATAGTTGTGTGTCTAGGAGAAAGAGGCAATGACTGAGTATTGGGGGAAAACGCTACAGGGCTCGAGGGGACAAAATTTTCCCCTTCTGTAAATGCAATGACTCTAATAGGGGGAGGAGTAGTAAATCCTGGAGTGGGAAAATATTTTGAGGTCCTGGGTCTAAACCACTGTATGATATCAGGGGAAACATGGGTGTTGAATATTTCTCCTTGTAAAACAAGGCTAGGAGGGGATAAATCAATAGGAAAACTCCCAAAATTTAAAATTCTTGAAGCTCCAACAGATAGTATAATAGGAGAACTAGAAGCAGTTAATGGAGTTTTTAAAGAAGGATTATGTAAATTACTAGAATCGCCTGGTACAACAGTTGAGGTACCTTCTTGAGAAGTCTTTCCTTTTCTAATAATTTTTTCTGGGTTAGCTTTAGGTTTCACTAGAGGTAGCTGCAGAGTGGACCTCGTGTGTCTGATTTTGGGAGCCACAATTGAAACAGTGGATTCGCTAGGTGCAAGTTGCAATCTTCAAGGTATTGATTTCTAATGCACCTTTAGAATCAAAATTTCTTTTTCATTATAACCCAGAGAAATGTCTTCAATTTGTTCCCCAACAATGATGCCATGAATGTTAGCACTGAGATTCACCCTCATATTGTGGGAAGATAAGCCCAATAACCATCCGAGTTTTTGGTGGATGTTGGTTTTATATGGGTGGAGGTCAATAAAAAAAACTCAATATATGAATGATGTTCAACATGGAACTAGACAATAAATGCACAGGGAAGTGAGGGCCACATTTAATTCAGTCAGTGAATTGAGTTTAAGTGTGAGCAGAGGGAGGACTTAGTGAGAAATGTGAACAAGACTGCTATGAGCATAAGGCTTTCAAGCATCTTGGAGAAAAAAAACTCAGACTCAAGATAACTCTTCAACTCAAGCTTAAGACACTAAAATATGTCCAAACAACACAGTCACAACAACACAATGATAAAAAATACATCACAATGCAGCTTCAACAACTCGACTGGATCCTCCATGCCCGAGCCATTCAGTGTAAGAGGGAAAAATATAACAAGGGAGCTGAGTCGATTGACTAAAACTGGTCACGATACCACTGTAATCAAACCTACATTACAACCACATAACAACCCTCAACTGGATCCTCCATGCCCGAGTGTTTTAGGAAAGCATTTGTAGAGAGATGAAAAGAAGTTGACTTATATTAACATGAAAGTCTCAAATTTGGTACATAACTAGAGAACAATTATGGCATCAAAACATTACAAAATAGGGATCTCTACTCAACCAGTTGATGAATTTAAAAAAATATTAAAACTATCTATTTATACTCAGAATAATTCACCACCACCAAGAGTGTGACCTGGTCACAACAATCAAATCTTTACGTTGGTGAGTTCTTCTGTCAGATTGAACGTGCAACCCTTTGTCAAACGTGAGCTCAGATCGACATTGGCCTTGCAGGAAAATATTCCCACAGGGGTACCATGGGCTGAAGGTTCAGTCCCCATGGCTGGGCCTTCCATGCCTTCCATTTATGAAGTGAGCCGAGGTTTCAACCACTAGCTCTATTTTCATTAACTGCCATTTCTCAGGATTCCAACGCGAGTCAATACTCATCGTGCGGCCATGCGCTACTCTTGGATAGGATGTTATACGCACATGTGATTGTGGGGCGACTCAAAATTGGTTTAGGTTCAAACCACTTTTGGGCCCACAATCCATCACCTTTCACCACGTAGCACTTTCACTTTACCGTGGTTTCAATTATGGGATTGTTCAAGAAAATTATCTCCTGAGCATGTTGCATCCTTGCAATGAATTTTGGCCATATATCTGGTCTCGATTTGAGATCTGGATGCACTTGCTAGATTTAGCGCTACTGCCAAGATTAACCTCCCTCCAACTTTAGTATCCGCCAAAATCTGCCCTAGGGGAGGGGGACGCTACTTTTGACGTTGAACAATAATACCTCCAGGAGGATGATCTGATGTGGAGGTTTGATGTCATCATGTTGTTGCATCATGAAAGAGAAGTGACACATGTCACTAAGAAAGAAGCGAATAATATGCCCACGGTTGCCTGGACTGAGTGCTATGTGTCATTGCTGGATAGGTGCCAGGTTTCATGACCGATGAGTATGCCAAACGTCTACACTGATGACTGCCATGTACTCTCTTAAATCGATGACTGAGATATCCTTCGGGTCTCCGGGCTCCAGGAAAATGAAAACTCAAACTTATTTTTTCCTTGAAGCAAAACATCCAGAGTTAAGGATATGATGATGTGTGGCCTCCAGAGATCGACGAATGAGATCCCTTTGTGGCTCCGGGCTTTGGACTTCTCAATAGTCAAACTTTATTTGCCCCAAGCTAATTCACTGGAACTAGGGATCTGACAACGCGTGGCCCATGGATTTGGAGGGTCGAGATCCACTTTGGGTCTCCGAGCTTCGGGAGAATCAAAACTCAAATCTTTCTTACCTTCAGCTTCTTTTACCCGGAGTTGTCAATCTATTAACACACGTTCTCTTGAATCGAATAACCGAGAATTACTTCGGGTCTTCGGACTCTGGGAAAATGAAATCTCAAACCTCCTCTTCCTTCAACTGCTTTTACTTGGAGCTATGGATTTTCTAACGTGTGGCCCGCCGATGGATGGTCCAGATTCGCTTCGGGCCTTCGACACTTCTGGCTTCAGGAGTTCAACACTTCGACACTTCAGGACTTCGGCCACTTCGAGACTTCGGGCACTTCAGCCACTTCGAGACTTCGGGTGCTTCGACCACTTGGGGACTTCGGGCGCTTCAGGACTTCAACCATTTCGGAACTTCGACCACTTCGGGACTTCACACACTTCTTGTTTCAAGAATCCCGAAGCTCATTTCCCCAAACACTTGGATCAGATGCCACCTGTCCACTTTAATATCTACGGCTCATGCTTGTTTCAGGACTTCAGAATTTTCCCTTCGCTATAATTTTTGCAATTTTGAGATTCTGAATACCCGCAAGCCACTGATTTAAAATCCACGTGGGATCTTCGTCGTTGAAAACTAAACCTGCCTATTGCTTGCACTTCAAGCTTGAAATAGACTGCCATGAAAGATGTGCCTGGTGTCCATGACTGCGGCCTGAGTGAACAAGGACTTGGACGAATTTCTGTGGGCTGGGGAAAATAGAGAGAACGGTGACTGAAACAAAGGAGACGAGCGTTCATCCTTAGAGAAAAAAATAAATAAGTTTAGGGAAAAGACTTCCTTCGAGTAAGACATCAAGGGGAATCAGGGTGCTCGAACAAAAAGGGGCTAACAAAAAATGACTTTAACAGTCGAAGGCGAAAATTCAAGATTTGGCCTGTGAAAAGGAGAGAGACAGGGAAAGGATACAGACTTAGGTAGAATCCAAAAAACCACAAGAATGTGACAAGTTCATGTGATAACACAATGACTATCAAGAGTCTTTGAGGATGAGCTCTTTTGAGGCTCTCTATGGTATACAATGCAATATTCTAATCAGCGGGAATAACCAGGTAGACATAATTACACTCAGGCTAAATATTCTAAAAGAAATGGAACAAAAAGTAGTTCAAATAAAATAGAGTCTGAAAATAGCTTAGGATAGACAAAAAAGCTATGTTGATAGAAAAAAAGACTTATGGGTGAGAATTTAGAGAGATATAATAAATATGTTATATTATACTAAGATTTATTAAATTGATTACACATGAATGAAGCCAACTCCTTTAAATATTAAATGGTGTGGTAATGTGTGCAAGTAGGGTCACTTCGGAGCTTCGTGACTCTAGGGCTCCAAGATAATTGAGTATAAAGGATGTGTGGGAGAGCTAAAGAGATTGACTCAGAGAAATCTTTCTCTCTCTCATGTCAAATATTAATAAAATATTGGAGAATTCAAAACCTGGGCGTAATTTTTGAGGAGTATAAATAATAAATTATATTATATTAAGGTTTATTAAAATGGTTACACGTGAATTAAGCTATCTCTTTTTAAATATTAAATAATATGGAAACGTGAATAAGTGGGTCTACTTCAGAGCTTTGGGACTTCGGGGCTCTGGGATATTTGAGCATAAAGGATGTGTTGGAGAGCTGAAGGAGATTAACTTGGAGTTCTCTCTCTCTCTCTCTCTCTCTCTCTCCCTCATTTCAAATATTAAATATAATATTGGAGAACTTATAAACCTGGGTGCAATATCCAAAAAGATATATATTAAATGAGTTTATTGTGATACCTACATGTGATGAAGTACCAAAACCTTTTTTCATTTTTAAATTTAATACTTAATGTGGAATCATGTGTAAGCATGGACCCTTCTGGAGTTCGGGGCTCCGGAAGATCTAGACTTCAGAAATCTACG
>JASDQU010436077.1:102786-114330 GCA_032191745.1 Picea mariana | reverse complement strand
TAGGTCACAAAAGGAGTTTTTGATTTGGTTAAATTTTCGATTCTGGAGGACATAAGGAGTGTTGATGCAAGTGAGTTTGTAGAGAGCATGCAATAAATGCATTGACATATTAAGAGGAAGATACAATAGAGTAATATCATATATAAACATGGAGCATATTTTTGAAAAAGGTAAAAGGTTTTTTAAGAAGGAGATTTGGTAATCAAACATCTGAGTAAACAGATATTTACAAGAGGTATGTATAGTAAAATAAATTACAAGAAAATTGGACCATGTCGAATTTGAGAAATATTTATGATAATGCATATAAGCTAGAATTGTTGGAAGATTTTGGCATTTCTCTGATATTCAATGTGGATGACTTGTATGAGTTTCATGAGGGAGCATAAAAAGAGGAAGAAGGTACCTTGGTTGAATGGAAGAAACAACTGCCTATTAAACTAGTCAAAGAATTAGATAAAATATTGGTGAAGAGGGTTAGAAAGAGGACTCAAAATAAGGAATATTGTGAGTATCTAGTTAAGTAGAAAAATAGGGGTTCTGAAGATGCAACATGTGTTTCTGAAAAAGAACTAGCATGCCTACAAGGATGTTCATCCTCTATCGAATATTCAATTACATCCACATGAGCTAAGTGTAAACCTTTTTCCTCAACCAAAATCATTTCAAATTCAAGTTCGAAAATGTATAGTGAAATAAGTGTCGAAACTCTAGTTGTTACAACATGTCAAAACCTTGTAACTCTTATTGCTACAACACATAAAGTGATAATATTCCATTTGCTACTACAAGGTGCTAAATTTCAATTGTTGCAACACCTTTCCATAGTTCCAATTGTTTTAACACAGTGCTAAATTTTAGTTGTTTCAACATCGTACCACAGTTCTAGTTGCTGCAACATCGTGCCGTAGTTCCAGTTGCTGCAACACCATGCACAATCCTAGTTTCTACAACACAATGAAGTGTTACAATCTCAAGGGCATGTGAATCCAATTATGTTGTTGCAGGTTATGATGTGGCATACTCCATGTGGCTTGGGAGGATTTTGTGGAATATGGAGGACAAATTAAAGAGGAGTCGATTGTATGGAAATGGGGAAGAAGTTGGACCATTGAAACCACCCATCGTCCAACTCATCTTGGGGAAAAGAAAGAAATGGTTGAAGGGATGGTTCGTGTGGTGAGGAAAGGAAAAGAAAGAGAGGAACAATTTAGGGGAAAAAATAGGGGGAGGAGAAGGAATGGAGAGGGGCATCAGTAGAATAAACAACACAGAGGTAACCAAACTAGTTTTGGGATTCATAGTGTGGAATAGAGAACACCCACATGTCATTGAATCGGAAGGATAATTGTGTTATATATGTTGGTGATGTAATGAGATAATTTTTTTGTTGTGTTAATAAAGAATCTTGAGTCCATGTTTAAATGTTTTTTTTTGTTTCCTTCTATTGTGACTATTAAATTCCTCATGACATTCATTAAGTTGTCAATTTATATCAATAATAATAGCTTTTAGTTGTGCACTTTGTGGGAATAAACATGTTTGTGTAGGTAATGTTACGAGGAAAATATCTCTATGGCTAGGGTAAACCACAACAGACATAATTGACTGTAGAAATCAACTCTCTTCTCAAGTATGCTATGAAAAAAAATATGCTAGCAAGACAAGATAAAAGGCCTACCTTGTCTAGATGTTCGATGAAGTCCACCATTGAGCACTTGACTCAAATCAATATACCTGCAACTAGACCTCAACAACCAAGAAAAGGAAGCATATGGTGATATTATATGATATTAGCACATTCAATAGAATATTCCATTAATAAACATGACAAATACGCCCATGGAATAATAATTCAAATATTTGCAAGATATCAATTGGATGGGAAAAGAGTATTTATATTAATATATGATCAATAGAAGTGAAAATGTTATAGAATTCTATGTCGGCATGGTTCAGAACCAAGAAACTAAGTTCCTTCCAGCTAGGTCTCCACCAATTCAATCCTCCACCAAAGGCAAGCTCATAAAATAGAAACAATGAGGTTCTCAATAAATAAGGGAAGAGCTTGGGGGTTGAACACTTTTTTCAAAATTAAAGTACAAAGGGATGCAGACTCAATATGGAGTAAATGATTTCTCCAGAGTAACTTTGCTCTCAAAGTTGAATTCTTTCTCCCCTTTCCGTATCTCGGAATTGGCCCATTTATAACCTTCAAAATGGAACTGAAGGGCCGAGTCAGAATGCTTACAGTATATGGAAGGCCAAGGATCATAGATCTCCTATCATGACATAGACACCTGACATTAATTTTCATTTTCAAGCACAAACCCCGATGCATGCGAGTTGTAGTGGACCAGGCTACGTATACACATGTTGTACAGTAGGCAATATGCGTACATGTGGAAAAATATTTTTTTTTAGCTCTGTATTTTACAAACAAGGATGATGCGTCTGCATGGGGAAATGGAAAAAGGCCTTATGTGTAAGACTGCATAGGGTGAGGAAAATCTTGCTATAACAGATGCCCCCTAATGTGTGAGGTCAAAGGAGTATCTGCGATGGAAAAAATACATTATAAAAAACCCAGAAGTGGAGTGATGGGGAACCAGCTGGAATAACTAGTTTCTNATACTGACTTTGCATACATGGATGCCAATAGAATTACACTGTAGATCCATGTGAAAATATACCAAACAAGTGTCTATGGACATGAATAGGAAAATACAAATGCGCTTACATGCCAATAGTTGTCATAGTCATGAACACGTCCTAGTAGAACCAATCTCAAAACCAATCTGAAGATATATGTATACAATGGAGTAAAATGAAAAGGAAGCAACAACTCAGGAAAGGTGTGGCCACATAGTGATGTCTTCAAGTCTTTTACACAATCCGCCAAGAGTGCAAGTCTACATCATGTGAATAAATAAGTTGAGGTTGAACACAATGAGACATCGTTTGATTACCAATCATTGAGGTATACCATTAACAAACACAAGATAGCCTACCGATAGTGAAAGTAGGTATCAAGGCACCAAGTACATTCTTACAAGTGTGAATAAAGGAGTCGGTGTCAAATAACTCAAGAATACATCGATCAAGAGACATTGATGTATTACCAACTATCGATGGTGAGAGAGCCTGCCACTAATGACTGCAAACCTCAAGGTACTCATAAGACTCTAGGTCCCGTTTCCAAAATAAATGAGCCAAAGTCAATGGAAGGAGACCCACTGAAAGGAGAGCATTAAGGCATATCTCATTAGTCAGCATGAGGTACAAAGCAGGAGCTTCATGATTTGGTGGAAATAGGACTAAGAACATGTTCACAAACCAACGACCATGTGCGTCTTTCGTGTGTGCCAAGTGAATGTGGTACACAAAAAATATCCTCTGAATAGCAGCCAATGATGAAAACTATTGACAAAGGTGAGGAAACCACTAATAAGGTTAATGGCATCCAAGACACTACAAAAATCCCAATCTGCGAATAAATGTCTTATCATCGAACACAAGGGAAACCACCCTATCAATGACCAATGATGAAATGTCGACTGTTGGGTTCAAGGTTACCTACCAATGATGAAAGTAGGACCAGGGTGCATGATAGGACTACGATATCATGTGATTCTGAGATAAACTGAGCGTATTGCCGACATGAAAAGTCAAGAGTTCTGAGGAGTGGCCGACACAGGTTGATAGACTTCCTTTGAACAAGAGCATGAGACATATGGAAGACTCTGGTTGCATAGACCCAATGGTGAAACCATGAGATGCAGGAGGCATCAATGAAATTATCTATAAGGACTGGAAGAGTAACCAGTCGGTAGAGAAGACTCTGTAACAAACTCAGCTTCCTAAGGCCATGCTAATCCAAAAATTATGATGACGAGTGGAATCAATAAATTTGTGCTTTGTTCAAAGGTGACACAACTATTGTCAATACAAGATAATACTCCATTCCCACTTGTCTTTTTTTTTTTTTTTTTCATAGACAAATGAATGTTATGATACTGAGGAGGAAACGAGTGGCGCAAGTAAGCAAAAATAGTTCCAGTAGTGGAACATTCCTATGCTCAATGCAAGGACATGCATGCAGGAGATGGACACTTGGGGGAATTTTCCCTCCTAGGTATAGGGTGTCAAATTGTGAAGGATATAAACAAGGCTCTATTTGGTTGAGGATGCAAAAATTGTTGAGGCAAACGGTTTATAACACAAAGCAAGAATTGACTATAGGCTCGATATTGCACGCAAGGGCATGAGATGCAATCACAACTTAATGCCAAAAAATGTCCTTTTTATGAATTTTAGTCTACTTGGTGTGAAAAAGGGATAAACTTGTGCCAAACAGATGTCCTTTCAAATCCAATTTACGAGTGTGAAAGAGACAAATTCACTCGACAATCTTTTCACTTTTTGAAAACGAGTATGAAAAGAGATTAACTAAGACTCACGACATTTCAAGTCCATATTAACGAGTGTGAAAGGGACAAATCACTCAGAAATTGTTTCCCTTTTTGAACGACTCGAAAAAGAGCTTAACTCAGACTCGTTTGTGATATTCTAGGTGACAAGTCACAGGGTGGGGGCGGGGGGGAAGGCTCTCGTGCAAAACTTCTGTGGAATGTCAGTATCTTACGAATAGCCGAAATAATCTTGGGAAAACCCAAAGCTATCCAAGTCAAGGAGGATAAAGCACTAGTAGAGGATACAGTCTCCATGATATATCAGATAATTCCCCTTACTAGAAAGGACATAGGCGAGGGCATTGGATACCCCACAAGACCGTCCCAATCGAAGGGGATCTCCTCAAGACTCGGAGGGAGAGAAATTGGGGAGAGTAAAACTCTCTCTCGTTCAAAAGGTGTAGGATCAGGAGTGCTAACGACATGGTTGAAGGATGCATCACCTTCCGCAAGGAGAGTAGGATTGACCAGAGAGTGCACTGGTACAACAACTTCTTCAATTCTAGGTTGAAGAGGATGCATGACAACATGGATAGGGGGAACACCACCCTCAACGATGGGGGTGTGGTCAGGAGATGATTGTGGTGAAATTACTGTCGTGTTAATCAAAGGAGAAACAAGGTGTGGGGAAACCACAGATGCCTCAGAATCCAAAGGGCCCTTAGGTGAGCCCCACACTTCTGGTATCCTAGTAGTAGCTAGACATAAAAAAGTAAGGTGATCTCCTTCACAAGTCCTGTAAAGGAATTTAGGCTTATGTCTGAGACATCTAGTCTTCTCGATGCCCCCAGTGTCATTCACAATGGTTGGTGACATTCTCTCAACGTGATTGGCATAGGTGAGAGAGTAATATCCTACATGATGTACATAGGTTGGAGATGTGGCATTGATATGACTCGTGGAGACTAGAGTGGTTCCCCTAGCATGGATAACAACGGATGGGTGCGATTTGTCAACATGACTCACATAGGTTGTTGACCCATCTCCAACATCACTAGTAGAGGTTGGTGATGGAGCTCCAGTATGACTGACAATGACTGAACTAGCGGTGAGTTGTGGCATTTGATACCAAGGTCAAGGGAAATGTTGGATTTGAAACATTGTAGACCAGGAAGGGTCCTGGTTTACCCCCTATCTCTATCCAAAAAGGTAGTATCCTCCGCTTAATTGATTCAGAGAGGTTTGAATGGGCATCATCATTGAAGTCTGTGACGAGAATGAAGTATGATAAGGACTATTCAAGTAAGGATATAAGTTGACCCCTTGTGAAGGGGTTCTGTGAAGAGGGTAGCCTGAACCGTAAAATTTATTCTCGCCGTATGAAACACCTGGGGGTACATGAGGACCCATCATGGAAAAATGGTTCGAAGACGAACCGACATGGTGGATGAAGGATACACAGATGGGGTGTAGTAAATAGAATAAGAACCCATTTGAGTATGGGCTCCTGGAAGAGCATGGCTAGGACTGGATCCGTAAGAGGGGAGGTTCCAACCTCCCATTGTGAAATATAGTTGAAGGACATGACTCATATAAAACAAAGACGTAGGCATTGGGTCCATGGTGCCCCTAGATCCAAGGCTAGGATTCATATAAGTGGACGAGGGAGAGGATTGCAAGGGTGAAGGCATATCAACAAGAGAATAACTAGAGACTCAAGGCACAAACTGAGTGCCATAGTTTTGCATAACATTATGAAAAGTGAAAAAATTCATCCCTGTGAAATGAGTAGGCATCATGGGGTAGGTAGCGATAAAAGAGGGAGATAAAGGAACTCCACTATCCATGATAATGAAAACTTAGTATAGACTTCTAAGTCCAACTAGTAATCAAAGAGCACACCAAAACTCAAATGGCCAATATGCACACAAATGGGGTAAAGTGGTTGAAAGTGGCCTCCCTCCCTAAAGAAGGTATGTCTCACCCAAGAGAGTCCTGAGACTCCCTACTAAATATCAGAGGTAACATAATCAGTTATAAGGGCCCTCGTGGGCTTAACAACTAGTCGGTCAAATCCCCCTGGAGAGGCAATCCTCCATAAAGCATATGTGTTATTTGACCCTTATATGACCTAGGGTACCTACAGAATAACCCCTGCAAGTAACCTATGTGGCACCTAAGTCAAGAAAATAATAAAAAACTATATAACCGATGCACAGACAAGCAGTCGTAATTCAGGTCCACCATATGGGCAGGGTAGCAAAGCCCAAAACCTTGAAAGAACTGCCTCTCACGGATGTAAGGGCACTAACATGATCCCCAAATATGAATAGATCCCCATAAATATCTCTGATGCTAAGACAGTATCCGGGGGATATCCCTTTAACCAACCTCGTGTGACCTTGTGATTAACTCTAGTGTGAGTGAAGCCTCCTGATATTACCAATTATACAATGGATTTCTCCACTCCCTTTCTCAGACACATATGTTGATTTAATTTCCTTTGAGAAGTTTAATCACAAAATCCTATTCCAAGGCACTAAATCCTAAGCTAGTCTGTGCACCCTAGAAAATAAAATCATGACTAATCAATTTTAAATTATAACGTTAATTTTAGTGGCCTTGATTACTCAAAAAGGTATGGTAGTGAAACTCATGATGTTATGACTCTGCAAGAAAAGTAAATATGAAAATAATGCAAAGTCCTATATTTAACTTTCAATGAATGATATGCTACTAAAAACCAATGCAATTTTCAATTTCAACTCTGCAATTCTAAAGTAAAAATGCAATCTTTCATTACATGCACTAACCTGATGTCAAGGACTCCAAAGACCAAAATGCCAAGCAATGAAAAATGCCTAATATTTTTGTATTTTCAATATAACAAAAATGAAAATGCATGGAATGAAAAGAAACTTGATATATAAACTTTACTGTGTATAGAAAGAGATAACTCAAGTAGGATACCAAGCAACAAAACACCCAACCCAATGTACAAGGACAATCAAAATGAAAAGATGATGAGAAAGACTCCGCCCAGACATTCAACCAAAGATAGGTTTCCTGTCACCCCACAAACACTTAACAGGAACTACAGAGACCCAAGAAGGATAAAAAAATATCAAATCCCACCCAACAACCACCAGACCAAGAAAACAAGCAAGGAAAACTGATGTACGTGACTGTTTAGGAAAACATAACATATATACGCATCTTGTAGAGGGACATCTTACGTATGTACGTGACTGTCAAGGCAAAAAGAGAATATATGTTTCAAAAAACAAGGCCAGGCAAGGGAGAAGGCTGAAAACTCAGGCCCAGAGTGAACAGAGACTGTCAAGAAATGACACGACAAGAAACACAATAGGAGCGAGAGAAATCTAAAGAGAAAATTACTCCAAACCCTAAGAAATAATATTCAATCCCTAGTATGGTCTCCAATTCTATTACGAGGAAAATATCTTTATGACTAGGGTAAACCACAATAGACATAATTGACTACATAAATCAACTCTCTTCTCAACTATGCTATGAAAACAAATATTCTATCAAGACAAGATAAACGTCCTACCTTGTCTAGACATTCGATCAAGTCCACCGTTGAGCACTTGACCCAAAGAAATATACCTGCAACTAGTCCTCAACAACCAAGCAAAGCAAGAATATGGTGATATTATATGATATTAACACATTCAATAGTATAATCCATTAATAAACATGAAAAATACGCCCATGGAATAATAATTCAAATATTTTCAAGATATCAATTGGACGGGAAAAGAGTATTTCTATTAATATATGATCAGTAGAAGTGAAAATGTTACAGACTTCCGTGTCGGCAAGGTTCAAAATCGAGAAACTAAGTTCCTTCCAGCCGGGCCTCCACCACTTCAATCCTCCACCAAAGGTATGCTCATAAAAGATAAACAATGAGGTTCTCAATCAATAAGGGAAGAGCTTGGGGGCTGAACATTGTGTTCATACTTAAAGGACAAAGAGATGTAGACTCAATATGAAGTAAATAATTTCTCCAGAGTAACTTTTCTCTCAAAGTTGAATTCTTTCTCTCCTTTCCACAGCCTGGAATTGGCCCATTTATAGACTTCAAAATGGAACCAAAGGGTCGAGTCAGAATGTTTCCAGTATATAGAAGGCCAAGGATCATAGATCTCATGTTGTGACATGGAAAATCGACATTAATTTTCATTTTCTGGCACAAATCCTGATGTACGCAGGTTGTAATGGAGAAGCTCGCGTATACGCATGCTGTATAGTAGGCAAGATGCATACACGTGGAAACATATTTATTTTTAGCTCTGGATTTTACAAATAGAGATGATGCGTCTGCAGGGGGAAATGGAAAAAGGCCTTCTGTGTAAGACTGCATAGGGTGAGGAAAATATTGCTATAACAGGTAATTTGATATAGGACATAGGGTTACTACATTAGGATTTGTACTTGCCTTCTTCAATCACACATGCAAATCATGAGGCAAGAATGGTTGACTTAGGTGCATCCTTTCATATGACTCCTCACAGAGAGTGGTTTTGTGGATATGAAAGGTATTATGGAGGTGAGTTTTTCCTATATGATGACTCGACATCCAAAATCATGGGATGAGGGAAAATCAAGTCGAAGCTCATGGATGGAAGGATTAAAACACTCCCTGGTGTTCTACACATCCTAGGATTGACCAGGAAATTGATTTTTGAAAGAAAAATGGATGATGCGGGGGTAAAAATGGTGTTTGAGAAAGAAACCCATAGAATGGTTCGAGGGGCAATGGTGTTTTTGAAGTGAGTTCAGATTGGAACTTTTTATAAGTTGTTGGGAAGCACTATTAGTGACAGGTGCAATAGTTCCATTGTTCTTGAGATTGGAGATGAAGAAGAAAAAAATCCTATAATATCTAGAAAAAATATTATGTTGTGGCATCAAAGACTGGGGAATATAGAAGAGAAGCATCTTCGAGTACTACATGGAAAAGGTATAGTTGAAGGTATGGCCAATTTCTCTCTGTATTTTGATTTCTATGAACATTGCTTATATGGGAAGCATAATCGTGTAAGATTATCCTTTGGTGCTATGAGGGCAGAGGGAATTTTATAGTTGGTGCACAATGATGTGTTTTGACTTGTGTCGGTTCCATCACTGGGTCAATATGTGTATTATGTCTTGTTTATAGATTAATTCTCGAGGAATACATGGATTTATTTCCTCGGGAAGAAATTTGAAGTCTTTGACAAATTCAAAGAGTTTAAGGATTTTGTGGAGAATCCGACAGAGAAAAGAATTAAGGTGTTGAGGGCGGATGATGGTGTAGAATTATGTGGAAATAAATTTGAAGAATTCTATAAGAAGTGTGATATAGAAAGGAAGAATATTTCTCCATATACACCTTAGTAGAATGAATTTTCTGAAATGATGAACACGACATTGATGGAAAAAGAAAGGAGTAGTCTTAGGGGTGCCAGATTAGGAAATGAATTATGGGTAGACGTAGTGGGTACTACATGTTACCTAGTCAATCAATCACCCTCATCACGTTGGATGACAAGACTCCACATGAGGCATGGAATAGTAAGAAACCATCTCTTACACATCTCATGGTATTTGGTTGTGATTCCTATGTTCACGTTATAAAGGAAAATAGGACTAAGGTGGATAAAAGAATAAAAAATGTATATTTATTGGGTATAAAGATGGTCTAAAAGGTTATAACCTTTGGAACCCAAAAACTAAGAAGGTAGTGTATAGTCGAGATGTGGTATTTAGAGAAATCAAAGATGTTGTCAAACAAAAATTCCTACCAAAGGATGAAGAACAAAAGAAAATAGAGTTTGAATTGAAGGACAATGAATCAAACTCTATAGAATAACATGAATCATAAGAAGAAGAGCTAGTATTGAGGAGATCGGTTTGGGAAAGAAGGCCACTGGGAAGGTAAAATCCACCTGATTTCCATTCAATTTTTTTTTGTGTTTATTACTGATGATGATCCCAGGATTGTTAGGGAGGAAGTGGATTCATAGGATGGAAAACTATGGAAAAAGGCCATGGTTAAATAAATGGCAGCCTTGGACAAAAATGAGGCTTAATATCTAGTGGAATTGTCGAATGGAAGAAATCTCATTGGAAACAAATGGGTGTTTAAGAAGAAGTTGAACGTAGAAGGAAAAGTGGAGAAATACAAAGCTCGGTTAGTAGCAGAAGGTTATTCTTAGGTAGAGGGAATTGACTTTGGTGAGATTTTTTCTTGTGTTTCCAAGTTAAATTCTATTAGATTTCTTTTACTTGTTATTATTGGTTTTGATTTTGAAGTAGAATATATGGATGTGAAGATACCATTCCTACATGGGGATCTGGAAGAAGAAATCTACATGGAGCATCCAAAAGGATTTGTAGTGAAGGGAAAGAAAGAGTTGGTATGCAAGCTAAGAAATTCCCTGTATGGGTTAAAAAAATCACCAAGGATGTGGTATCAAAAATTTGATACTTATATGTTGGGACTTGTATTCACAAGGAGCAAAGTTGATCATTGTGTTTATTTCAAATTAATCGGTGATCATATTATTTATTTTGTCTTGGATGTGGGTGATATGCTACTGATGGGAAACGACAAGGAGGTTATCTAGGATGTGAAATCTTTCTTGTCCTATAAACTTGAAATGAATGATATTTATGTTGCAAATTTCATTTTGGGCATGGAAATTAAAAGATATTGAACAAACATGAAACTATGGTTAAATCATAGGAAATATGTGGAGCCAATATTGCAGAGGTTTAATATGCATGAATGTAAATCGATAAAGTTTCCTATTCCAATAGGTTTAAATTTATCTTTGCATGAAAAAACCTAATGTCCATGTTGCACCAGGCGCGTGGGGGAGTCACAGAGGGATGGAGTGCCCATATTTTTTTTTAGTAGTTTTGCGTCCATTTTTAGCGGTTTTTCGGCACATGGTTTTCATTGATGGATTTATAACTCTAGTTAAATAATTAGGGTTGTTGACTAATCCAGATCAATGGATTAAGGGTTTTGAATGTCACGAAATCCCACGACATTCAAAACCACTAATACAATATATATGATCATGCGACATTCAAAACCCCTAATCCATTGATATGG
>JASDQU010436077.1:61841-92599 GCA_032191745.1 Picea mariana | reverse complement strand
ACAACACTTGGAGATGAAGTTGAATAATCAACAATAATTCCTCACTAGTGCCATGGTGACCATGGAAAATTGCAAAATATAGTTCATGCAAGTGGTATAATTGACTCTTTATAGATATGAATAGAAATAAAGCAAGTGTTAGATAATGTTGGAAAGAGCAGAAGAGAATTTGCAGTGAAAAATGGCAGCTTACATAAAATTCAAAAAGTAGTGGAAAATTACAAAGGGAAACAAATCCTTCTAAATCTATGCAAGATGCCCAACCTATGAAAATGGTAATCATATTAAGCACATAATTGGCGATCTCTTCTCAACACGAAACACCAAGTGAATCTTTTGGTTCCTTTGAGAAGCATGTAAAAGGAGTTGGTATCAAACAATTGAAGATGATGGGCTACAATGGCCAATCTATTAGAAAGGAAAGCTAATGAATTATAAATCCCATTGAGGTTGAGATAATACCTCCATATCCTAGACTTAGATACCTTATATGTATGGTGGAAAGAGGAGAAATATCAATTGTAGCAAGAATGCTTTCCTAAGGTAAGGAGACTCCTAGGTCAATTGTAGGAAAAATGTATTCCAAAGGGAAGGAGACTCCAATCAATAGGTCAATATTCATCATTGAATAATGTTAGTTACATTGGAGTTGATTGCAATGACATGTATATATTCAAATAAATAGTGTAGTGCAAATCAAAAGAGAAGGAAATATTCCAATGGGAATAACAACATTAATTAGAGACTAGAAGAAGAATGCATTGACACTCAAAAGGGAGAGAAACATTCCAAAGAAGGAAAATCATTCCTTCTTGCAGTAGTATACAACACTACAAATACAAGACAATTGAATGGATTAGTAGAAGAAGTAACAAGACCAATACGAGAGAACAATGTATATAGGCATTGAATTCCTCATAGATGTCCTGATGTTTAAAATTGAATTGAAAAATACCATGGTGTCGCACTGGTTAGATGGAGAGTTGATAAAATGTCAACTTATGCATAGTCCAAGAGTATAACTTGAGGTGTATAAGCATACAAGTAACATCATATTTAAAATAAATAAATAAATAAAGATATCCAATGATACAATATTGGATATAATCCTTTCAACATTATAGTTATATCATGTGGGAGTTTTATTATTAAGTTCTTTCCAAAATGAAATTATTTATTTTCAATATAAGCAGTGTAAGGTATTAAATAACCATTGTCCTTTCATGAGAGAATAAGTCATCACATTGGATGATAGGTGAAAATTTGGATCTGAGTGTTCATGATTCTCTCTAGGGTTCTCTTCTCTCAACTCACATGGCGGTGGGAGAAGAACGGACTGTACCTCTCCCTCTCCCTCTATCTCTCTCTCAAAGGATGCCTTGGATTTCTAATCCATTGTGGAAGAAACAAAAAATAAGATGAAAGTGACATGTTTGGAGCCATCTCATTTTTTTAATGATATATAAGATACCAAGTGTGATAGGGCCCATGTGACCCCTCATAGGAAATTTTGTATCTTCTCATAAAGGACCACAATTGATCAGTTTGTTCACCTTAGGAATTATTCATAATTAATATAGATGCTAGTGGATTAAAAATAAATGGCATTCCCTAATCAAAGGTGAGGTGCATACATTATTTTACAAACAATGGTTTTATGATTTTCTATTTGAAATTAAAGTGAACCAAGATTTAATCTTTGACAATGGACCTTAGAATCCTTATTAGGATAGACAAGTTGGTTTCTCCATTTTGAAGAAAACAAATATAGATTAAACTTAGTTTTGGGAGCTTCTACCTTATCTATGGAGGTTTATTCAAGGAGTGTGTCTTAGCACAAGAAGGTATTTATGGGAGTAGAGACTCTTTAGGACCCCTGTGGCTTAGATCTAGTTTATGTCCACCCATAGAAAACACTAAATCTTCTCTCTAACGATGGACAAATAAACAAGTCACTTGTTGCAAGTGTTCAACCTTTACACCCTAAATAACTACTTGGATAAAATGTATTTGTGGAAGTCTCTTTGATCCTTTAGAGAGTTAATGGTAGTGTATCAAACAATTTTTTAGGGACCCCAATTTGTCTCTCAACCCCTTAGAAAAGTGAGGGGGATGTTTTGTACAAGAATCTTGTTGAGTGTTGATGGATGATTTTTTGTGCGCAATGGGTAGACATAGGGTTAATCATTAATAAACCAACAAAACCCTTAGACACCAACCCTTTTGGCATCACCTGAAAGCAAGTGAAGTCTCACCCGAGGCATCTATAGGGGTTGTAGGAACCAATTTTATACAATGATGAGGGGAAGTGAGGCATTCAACATAACTGTACTATGCATTATCCATTCATCTATTGTGTGCACAATTTCTATTACTTAACCTTTAATTATCATTCAATATACCATGTGCGCAACATAACTCCACTTAACATTCATTCATTAAGCATTAAATTAAGTGTGCAGGATCATAATAACATATATCAGTGACATATTTAGAATACTGAACATTTATCATCATTGTGCAGTAACAATAAACATCATATGCACAAAAACAACACATCAAGACACACGATTTTAGCATGGTTCACCCTAAAATGGGCTACGTCCACAACGACTAGCTTCTTATTTTATTCATTGCAATCTCCTTATAGTTGCACACTTCACTTAAAAAAATATGTATCAGTTAACATTACCTAAACCTGTCTCAATTGTTCTATTGCAGTGAGAGGCTAACTCCCAAAAATATTAGTCATCACTCAAAACACTCGAATACTTAGCCAATTCTTCACTCTTGCATACTCGACTCTATTATCCCCCTCTTCTACCTAAAAACCCATTACAATTTATAGCTTTACAATAGGTTTAAGCCCATTAAAAAATGGTTACAAAGGGGAAAAAATGTCCCCAAAATCCTAACTACTTTTTTCCTTTTGTGTGCTGACTCCTGATAATGCTTTAGATGCCTTCCGCACACGCTACTCCTTTACCAAAATGTTGTGCGATTTTCCTGTGCATGATTCCCAAGACTTATCAAAAATAGAATGCTCCAATAGGCCCCCAACACCAACATGTGGCTCATCCCAAGCCAAGTCAAGCTTGCTTCTATGTTACCAAGAACTTTTGTAGTGTATCGCTGGTTGTTGCAATGTTTTCCCTGACTTGTGCTTCCTGTTGTACAATTTCCTTGTCCATTTATGTAGTTAAGGGAGTCTTCAAATTTTCAGCGGTTTCATGTGATATGTGCTTGACCATGCCTTGAGTGGATGAAAAATCCATTGCCACCTTATAGGATTCTTCTTGCAATACCTCAATCTTTTGCACACATGCATGTTGCTCTGTCCTTAGTTGATTTATTTCTAAATATATATTCTTGTTTTCGTCCATTGTTGTTACCACATATATTAGTGGTAATGTACTCATTATTTCTTTGAACTTCTGGGCCTTATTTTGCGAAGCATGTATCTTATGGTCAATCTCCTATAACTCCACATCTTTATTCAACTGTGTCCAAACATCCCTGCATAGATCTTAGCGCATTCTAATTCCATAGCATTGATGTTCTCTATGCTTGTGGTGGCCATATTTTCGTGTTGCTCCCTTTCCTCCAGGGGAGTGCTTAGTATCCGTTGTGCCTCTAAATTGGTGATCTTTGTTTGGAAGCCCTGGATTTGCTCAAATTTGTCACTTGTTCCTCCAATAGGGTGTCTTCCTCCCTTAGCACTTATGGGATAATGTTATAGACCCTTTGACCTCTTGTTTGACTCCCTCTTCCTTGTGTGCTGCCTTATCTTGTTCCTTCTTGAGTTGGTCATATTCTTCTTGCAGCATGTCCTTATCTACGACTGTCTTTGTTAGCTCCAATGAGGTTGACACTATGTGTGCTTCAAGTTCTTCTGTCATGCTCGATTGTAAGCCATACAAAATTTCTATAGGAAACTAAGATACCACTAAGTCAATGTGACTTAGTGCCTTGGCTTTCTCTTTCAATTCTACCATAGGGAACTCTAAGGCTCCCATCGCTATCTTCATTACAAGTATTTATCTTGATACAATGGATGTCATCTGGTGCACCTCAACTATCCACGCTATATTTTCTTCTTGCACTTGGTGTCCTGTTTGTACTATTTCAAGTTGCGTAGTCTTAAAATTTTTTCACAACGAAGCAATCCGTGCTTGCATATCTGAATGTATTTCCTCTTGTTGTTTCATTGCACACTCAAAAGTTCCATCTGTTTCTTCCTTAACTTGGTCAGAAATCTTATCACAATCCTCTTCTGTAAGTTCTTGTGGATTTGATACCTTCACATCCTTCCTCTTCTTACATTGTGGCACTGATTTTCCTTCATCAAGATATTTCGTATTCTCTCCTGTGTGCGAGATTGTCTTTCCTTTTTCATTCCTTTGTCCTTCTTCTTCTTTTATGCTTGATAGTTCTTCAGTATCAGGTGGTTGCGTCTTTGGTTTCTCTGACTTTGTCTCTATTGGTGGGATTTTCCAATCGACATCCCAATCTTCCATAATGTATCCCATATCTTCCTTAGTTAACATGTACCATGTGGGCAACCATTCTTGATTTGGATCCTTCTTCACTTGCACATACATGTGATGGAACCCTACCTTAAATCGTGCAACTGACTTGTATGTTTCGACCACCTGTGGTGGTATGCATATTGTACTCTAAATGCTTTTCTGAATTGCTTCCTTGTATATATAAAAAACAACATTGTTGTCTAACTATCACACCTTGTGTGTAGTATGCCATAAATTATGATATCTTGTAGCTAGGCATGGCTTATCTTTTACCCCCAAAAAATGTGTATCATGTGGCTCCCTCCATGTTGATAATGAAATTATAGTTAATAGCCTTGCATAGTGAAATTTAGTCCCTTTATCTTGTGACTATTCACAATCGATCAAGAACTGGTTGAGCATAAATGTTTCCCAGTTCATCTGCACACCCTCGACGCACTTCTCAGTTGTCACTATTAATATCATTGGCACTTGGTCTCTATGACACTTCCTTAAAAAATTACAAGATAGTTCTTATGTCACAAACTACATTGTCGAGTCGCATATGATTGCTACAACTAAACTGCGTCATCCTTGGGATGTATGAAACTTTTCTTTCATTCTCTCTAATAGAGCCTTCTCACTCTTCTTGTCTAAAAATATTAGTCAAGGGTCCTCCCCTTGCAACGATAGTCTAGTAATGTGCACAATAAATTCTATATCAATTGATACCGACCTTTCGATCCATAAGTAACCTCCATGTATGCATCTCAACAACATATTCACGCAAGCATAAACCTCCGTGCTCCTCTCGAAGTGTGGTATGTCGAATAATTTCATAAGGCTAGCTTTCTACAAACTTGTTTCCCATATCTCTGGCTCTATCACAACTAGATTTTTTTTTGTACTAATGTACCTCTTCAAATACTTGCTGGACAATATCTCTGAAAATTTCTTCTCGTCCGTAATATCATGGTCTACATATTTTAAACTTGGTATCAATCCTAAGATTTCTTCCTCCATGATCACTCCTGGTGGAATTTCTGGTTCCACAATATCGTACTTCATGTCTTTTGAAAAATTGACTAGATTCAATGTATCCTTCCTAGGTGGTATGTAATATTTTGGAAAGTTGGTCAAACTTGACTCTAATCTTGATGCTCCTGGAGTATCTGCCTATACCAATATTTTTGGTGGCTTACTGCGATATTTCTTTGGTGTTGATGTAGATCCCATTTTTGTCTTAGGTGGTGCCATTGTTCTCTGTAACTCTACTCTTCAACTAATTTTTTTGGCTACACTTGGTTCTATGCTCTCTACTTCTTTTGTTCTCTATGGAAATGCAAATGACAAGAACTTTTTCCCATTCAATCCTTCAACTAGTTTTATCCCTGGGTTTCCAATTGTTTCTAAACACATTTGCTCTTGAACTTACAGTGCAACCCACTTTCCTTAGCATTCATTACTTTCATTAATGCTTCATTAACTTTGTATATTCAATGAATCATATGTTAGATTCTTCAACCTGTCAAAATCCTCTTGCCAAGATGCATTTATGGCTAGGCGGCACCACTACTCCACCATCATGTTCACTCTTTATTCCATGTACTGTCATGGATTGGATTAACGTCTTTTCCCGCTTTCTTCATCTGCTTCTGTCACATACCAATCTTCCTTCTTGCACATGCTTCCTTCATTTTTTCTTCTTTTCTACAACTTTCTCTAGCTAAACTATTTTAACAATACTTCTCTGCTTCCTTCCAACCTTCTTTTTTTGCTTCTTTTGTTTACTTTTATTTATACCTAAAATATAATACACTATGGTACACATTATATGCAGTTCATATTAGTGCGCAGAAGCATGGTTGTCCCTATACAATTTCATCCTACTTCCATTAACCAGTCCTTCCATAACTTCTCCATCCAACTTCTCCAGTTGAAGAACGCATGTCTTTGTCACATATTTGATCACATATGGGCCTAACCAATGCATCTGGAGCTTCCTTGGGTTTTGTAGAAACTTGTTGTCATAAAGTAACATTAAGTCTCTTGTCTTAAAATTATTTTTCTTGATATGTCTGTCATGTCAAGACTTCTCGCGTGCTTTCTGTACCTGTTGATGGAAACCTGCGAAAAACTGGTCTTTTCCTAATTCCATAAGTTTTGATGGTCGCTTTTCCACTATGAATAACTCTATAAACTCTGTTATCAGAGTAATGCGTAGACTTGGTACAATAAACTCCATCGACATAAAAACTTCCTGTCCATATGTCAACCTGAATGGAGTATGTCCTTTTAGCTTCTTTGTTGTAGTCCTATATGCCCATAACATTGCCAGAATATTTAAGTCCCATTCATCTTGACCTACATTGCAAAGCTTTGTCAGCACATGTTTCAAAATCTTATTGAAAGCTTCTACTGTACTATTTTCCTAAGGATGGTATGGTGTACTCTGCTGATGATGGATATGAAACTCATCTGTTAATGATTCAATAGTCCTATTCAGAAAGTGAGTTCCTTCATCACTCATAAGTATCCTTGGGCATTCAAACCTTGTTACTACGTTTTCAAACAAAAATCATCCAGTTAACTTCACATTGCATTCTCTAACTGGTTCTGCCTCGTCCCATCTAGTTAAGTAGTCTGTCACAGTAATGATATACCTAGCTCCCGATCTCTTAGCCGGTGAATTAATCGGCCCAACAAATTCCACTTCTCATTTTTCAAATGCTTGTAATGTCACTTGTGGAACCAAGGGAATTTCATCTCTCCTAGAAGGTTTCCCAAGTCTCTAATAGATACCGCAACTCTAGATAAATTCTTTATCATATTTATGAAGGGTAGGCCACCATAATATTGTGCACAAAATATTCTGAGTTGTTTCATTTCCTGCATAGTGACCCCCTGCGACCCCTTCATGTGCCTATGATAGTACCATGTTCATTTCATGATCCAATATGCAACGTCGCATAATACCTTCTATGCCTAACTTGTACAAATTTCCTGCTATCAGTTGGTATTCTTCTTCCTTCACTACTATTTTTTTAGTTTGTGCCATTGTGAAGTCATATGGGGATACTCCTATGATAAAAGAATGAACTATATCAGAAAAATAGTCCTCCACCATCTGAATTGCAAATAAATGCACATCTGGAAAATTGTCATCCAAGTTCCCCACATCTTCACTTGAGAGTATGCGTGATAAGTGATCTGGTCCTAAATTAAACTTTACTCGTTTCATAGTCACCTCAAAGTTGTATTCTTGAAACAAAAAAATACATGTTCATATCCTCCCTCCCCAACACTGGCTTGTTCACTAGGTATCTCAGTGCAGAGTGGTATGTATAAATCTTGAAGTGGGATCTAAGTAGGTAATTTCTGAACTTCTTCAAGGTATATACCATCACCAAACCTTTTCGTTCTGTTGTAGTATAGTTTTTCTCTGTAGATGATAACTTTCTATCGGTAATGCAATCGAATGTTCTAAATCTCCTTCAGCTGGTTTTTCCAAACCTTCTCCTAATGCTATAGACTATGCATGAACATGTAATTCCTTGCTCCAATTAGGAAAGGCTAAAATCGGTGAGGTGGCCATATTTTGTTTTATTGTATCCAAAATCTTCTCACATTGTTCATTCCACTGATACTTCACTTCCTTATTTGGTAACTTCTCCATAGGGGTTGTGATATGCACATATCCTTTAATGAACTATCTATAATATCCTTTATGACCCAATGTGAATTTAAACTATCACACGGAAGTCGATGGTGGAAAATAAACAATCATAATTATCTTTGTAGGGTCCATTATCAATCCTTGTTTACACACCACATGGCCCAACAAAATTCCAAAAGGATAAAAAAAAAACACATTTCTTCATGTTCAATGAGATTTGGTATTTCCTACACTTATCCAACATTAAACGCAAAATTTCAAGGTGATATTTCAATAGACTAAATATTGTCCAGTCATCTAAATAAACTTCTAAAAACTTACGAATAAACTCTTTGAAGGTTTCAACAACTACTTTGGAAAATATCATTGGTGCATTCTTCAACCCAAATGGAATAATTGTGTACTGGTAACAACCCCATTCTGTCGCAAAGGTCATATTATATTGGTCTTCTTGCATAATCTTGATTTGGTGGTATCCTACGAATCCATCCATAAAATAATAAGCCTCATGACCCCTTACATTCTCCAACACTTCATCTGTAAATGGGGTAGGAAAAGGGTCGTGTAAACATGCATCATTCAACTTTCTCGGATCTACACATATACTAATTCCTCCTGTTTTCTTGTCTTAAACTACCATTGGGATGATCCACTTTTATTCTTCAATAGGTTCTATAATTTTAGCCTCTAACATTTTATCTATCTTTGTTTTTACCTTTGTCTTATATTTTGGGTTCATTCTATAGGGTCTCTGTTGCATGGGTTTCGTGTCTAGATTTAATGGAATCCTAATTTCTCCTAATTCTCCAGTGATTCCTTTCATATCTAAGAACATCGTTGGAAACATATCCTAGTACTTGCGCAGTAAGTCAACAATCTTCTCAATTGTTTCCTCACTCCAGTAATCTGCAATGTGTGCAAATTTAGGATTTTCCTCTGTACCAATGTTCAGTTTGTGCGTTCTTAGTGGATTTTCATATATGGATGACTCAATATCTGGTCCCTCTACTGTGTTCTCCCATTCAATATCTTATATATGTAACTTTCTTGGATCTTCCTCATCTTGGACTTCTTCTGCGATATTATAATAGTGCATGACCTCTTCAACTATCGCAATGACTATAGGTGTACTATACAAAGGTATTGATCCCAACAATTCATTCCAATCTCTTGTCCCTCTGTGCACTTCTAGTTCTATGTACCAATTATTAGGAATTATGTCTGAAGTATGCATGATCCATATTGATATTGGTGGCCACCCACCTTTTCCAACTGGCTCAAACCAATTTTCTAGCAATTTTGGCAATTTACTATTTTTAGTAGTTTTCACTTTCGGGGCCATTTTGAGGGCCTAAATGAAGTTTTTTTGGGATCGTCCCAACTCAATGATAGACAAAGGAATGATTGAGTCCCCAAAATTAATCTTCTTTATGATACCTTTCCAACGAGATATCATATGCCTAAAACTGAGATCGTATGAAAAAGTTACGACCCCAGGAAGTTAATGTACTAACTTACCCAAATGGGGCCCACATGACTTTTGGCGCTTCATCTCCTAGGGTTAGGTTTTTGGATGTCTAGGTTTTTTGGAATTCTTGTTTATTGTAAAAGGCCTTCAGAGACTCATTGTAATGATCTTCTTGCAAATGAGCGCAACCATCACATATCTTCTCAGAGATAAGCCGCCACCATTCCAACAAGCTTGTTTCTGCTGCATTTTACAGTTTCAGCTTATTTCATTATTGAATAGAAAACCAGTTTTACTGTATCTTTGTTATTTTGTGTTAAGAATCTGTTAATAATTTGTATTCATTTCGTTCTTCTCATAAAATATGGATCAGTGGTATCAGAGCGGTCTTCTCCTTGTCGTCTTAATGCATGTCCCCAACGAGGTCATAGTACGAAGAGTTGGGTATTGATCTTGTTTATCTTGAGGAAAAAAGCTCCCACACGCCCAAGCGACCTCTCATGGTAGGAGAAAATAAATATGATGGGATAGGAGATCCTTTCAAACTATTTATTGAGGAAGCCCTCATGCAACAGAGGAACAAGATGATGGATAGTTTTGCGCAAATCCTTCAGTAGCTACCAACAAGCGACGTATCTTCTTTGAGTGGAGGCACCAACCCCTTCAAGGTACAAATAAGCTTCAATATTCGTATATTTGAAGGTCAGATAGATGAAGATGTTGTAGACAAGTGGTTGAATTTGCTAGAAGGGTATTTTTCTATCCATAACTTCTTGAATAGAGAAAAGATTACTTTTGCGCTCCTCAAAGCCGTCCCCCATGTCAAAGATTGGTGGGAAACGTTCTGTGAGAAAAAGGAAACAGAGGAAACCTCATTATTTAGAGTCACATCCACCTGAGATTCCTTCAGGGATGCTATTAAGGAACAATACTACCTTGTCAGAAGTTATGACAACTTATATACCAAATGGACCACACTGCAGCGAGAAAGAGACCAAGCAGTGTCGAATTTCACAAATATCTTCCATACCTTGCGCAACAAGATGGGTATCAAAGATTCAGAGCGACATCTGGTGCTCAAGTATCACGGTGCTATGCATAGATACATCCAGACTGAAATGGAATTTCTAGACATCTCATCCTTGGGCACGACCTACCGATATGCCTTGAAAATTGAGCAGAAGCTCAAACAAAAGACGCGGAAATTTGGGCCTGGGAACCCCTCACAAAAAAAGCTACGAAAGGGAAGCCCCAACCCATAGAACAAAGGATAGAGAAAATATGGATGGTATTAGGAAAACCAGTCCAAGCCGCAAGAAAATAAGGACACTGGAAAGACAAAGAAAGATATCGGGAAGTGGTGCGACTTCCATAAGAGCCCTTGGCATAACACTGCTGATTGTCACTGGTTGCCGAAGTGAAAGACTTTGAATCAGATGTGGATTCTAACTCTAAGCTAGAACTAGAAAGGGGAAGACAGATCATTGACGTGGAACCTAGTGCCACCGTTGCTACCACCAAGCTCCAGCCTGGTGAACAAGACGAGCAAGAAGAAGGAGAGCGCCTCTTCCATTCAAAAATGTCGATAAAAGGCACCCTGTTGCACTCCATCGTTGATAGCGGTAGCCAGAAGAACCTCATTTTTGCAGAGGTCATCAAGCGGTCGACCCTGCCCACAATGCCTCACCCACAACCCTACACCATTGGATGGCTCCACTAAGGAAGCGATCTCTGTGTCAGCCAACAATGTCGACTGTCATATGACATCAAGCCCTTAAAAGATGAGGTATTGTGTGATGTTGCTCCTCTCAAAGTTTGTGATGTTCTTTTGGGACAACCTTATTTATGGAAATGACATGCTATATATGAGTCTAGGCCTCATAGTGTTATTATTACTTTGAACAGGAAATTGTATAGGATACCTGAGGCAATCCCACCTAGTGTTATTTCCTTGATCTCTGCTAAGCAATGAAAGAAGGTCATCTCTCAGACGGGGAAGTTTGTCTTCTTTGTGATTCGCTCTCAGTATAAGTAGAAGATCACAACCACATCCAGGGTCTTTGCGACTGACCTCTCCACAGAACACAAGAAAGTATATAAGGTCATGGAAGAATACTCAGATATCTTCTCCTCACCTACTGGGGTACCTCTGCACTGCCAGGTCAAGCACCGCATTGATCTAACCTCCGGTGCACCGCTACCCAATGGGCCAGTCTATCGTCACTCTCTATTAGAGAATGAGGAGATCAAGTGAAAAATACAAGAATTGCTCCACAAGGGGCACATCCGTCCCATCTCATCACCTTGCGGGAGCCCAACCGTGATGGTACAAAATAAATATGGAACCTAGTGACTCTGCATTGATTACCGGGCTCTGAATAAAATCACAGTCAGAAACTAGTACCCAATTCCCTGAATCGACGACCTCCTTGATCAAATCATGGGGGATAAATACTTCAGTAAGATTGATCTGAAGTCTGGCTACCACCAGGTCTCTATAGAACATACAGATGTATGGAAGACCACCTTCAAGTCAAAGGAAGGCCTTTTTCAATGGTTGGTCATACCCTTTGGTTTGACAAATGCTCCAACCACTTTCACGAGGATGATGAACGATATCTTGCGACCATTCACCAATAATTTTGTAGTGGTGTATCTGAATGACATTGTCATTTACAACAAGACTTGGGTCGAACACTTGCAACATATTTAGCAAGTTCTTCACACCCTGCGATAGCACAAGCTATACGCCAACTTGGAAAAATGCTCCTTCGGCATGGACAAGGTCCATTACCTGGGATACATCATTGATTAGGATGGTGTACATGTGGATCCAACCAAGATCCAAGTCATTAGTGACTGGTCAGCCCCAACCACACTCACTGAGCTTCGGAGCTTCTTGGGCCTTGGCAATTTCTATCGCAGGTTTGTGTTGGGATTATCCCATATTGCATGGGCCCTCAGCCAAATCACTAGGGGTGGTGGTAAGGAAAAATTTGCGTGGGGCCGGTCCCAAAAACAAGTGTTCGATGATTTGAAGCAGCACTTGTGCTCATCCCCAGTAATTTCACTACCATACCTACAACATCCCTTTGAGATCGAGATAGATGCTTTAGACTATGCTGTGGGCGCCGTTCTCACTCAGCACAACCACCCCATGGCCTATCATAGTGAGACATTATCTGATGTTGTCTGTAAGTACCCTACTTATGACAAAGAAATGTACTCCATTGTGCAAGCATGCCACCAGTGGAGACATTAAATTCTTGGGAAGGAGACATTCATCCACACTGATCATAAGCCACTGTAGTTTATGTAGGCACAAGGAAAATTGTAGAATGATTGCCATCAAAATTGGTCCACATACTTGCAGCAATTCCACCTCAACATCAAGTATAAAACATGAAGCACCAATTGCATTTTTGATTGCCTCAGTAGACCACCAGTCGCGACACTCACCATGGTTCTAGAATCTTGTGGCCATGAGACCTATGGATGGCCCCAACTCTATGAGACAGACCCAGACTTCACCACCACCTACCAAATGTTGGGTGCAAACATAGTTGTCGATAATTTCTTTCTTCAGGATGGGTTGTTATGTTGTCTGAGCCATATCTGTGTTCCCTCAAGCGAGCATGCAAAGCTGATCTAGGAAGCCCACTACAGTCAGGTGGCAGGACACTTCGACATTGAAAAGACAGTGGCGATGCTACAAAAACATTTCTACTGGCTGAAACTCTGACAGGAGGTCAGCAAGTATATCAGGTCCTGCACTGCTTGCACTATTGCCAAACCAACCACTAAGAAACAGGGCCTGTACACCCCTCTTCCTACTCCTAATAGGCCATGGGAATCCATCTCAATGGACTACATGTCGGGCCTCCCATTCACCAAGTGAGGAAATGACTGTGTTTTTGTGGTTGTTGACCGCTTTTCTAAGAGGGCGATTCTGGTTTCCTACAAGAAGAGCATCATAGAAGAGGCCACTGCCAAGATCTTCTTTGAACGGGTCTGGGTACATTTTGGACTCCCAAAAATTGTTGTCTCAAATAGATACATTCAATTTCTCATCACATTATGGTCGAGCCTCTGGTCACTGCTGGACACCAAGCTAACCAAATCCAGGGCCTTCCACCCCCAAACAGATGGCCAAACCAAGGTCGTAAATCGAATGGTTGTTCATATCCTTCGCATGTATAATTCAAAGCACCCTCGCACATGGGATGAGAGCCTTCCCTATGTCCAACATAGCTACAACCGAGCCCTGCATAGCTCAACCAACCACAACCCCTTTCAGGTGGGGTTGGGATTCCAACCATTGGGTCCCATAGATGTTGCACTTCCCTTTGCGGTCACCTCGACCGTCTCATCTCCTGTTCCAAATGAAGCTAACAAAGCCAGCTGGTTCATTGAGCGGATCCAACAAATTCACTAACAGGTTTAGAATATCCTACAGAAGTCCAATGAAAAGTACAAACAACGCCATGATCAACATCGGGTGCCACATAAGTTTCAGGTGGGAGACAAAGTTTGGTTGCACTTGCAGAAAGAACGCCTTACATGACCCCATCGGAAGCTTCACCCACTCCATTATGGGTCGTACACCATCACTAAGGCCATGGGGGATAATGATTTTGAGCTCAACATTCCTCCTTTCCTTGGCCTGCACCGAGTGTTCAACGTGGATCTCCTTCGCCCTTATTTCCCACCATTATTGGACACCTTAGATGTAGCAGAACAACTGACACCAACAGAGATCAACCCCAACTGCATCCAATAGGAATCCAATGATCATATTGTGGACACACATATCAAGGGAACTCGACATCAAAGGATCCATCTTTATCGAGTCGTCAAAGTAGGGCAGCTCCTGCAGCAAGGCAAGTGGCTCACTCGGAGCCAAATTTAGCAGAAATTTTCTCATATGATGGGGGAAATAAATGCAATGGATACCATTGGTTACTAAGGAGGGAGGATTGATATATATGGATATTGGTGGCCACCCACCTTTTCCAACTGACTCAAAACAATTTTCTGGCAATTTTGGCAATTTACTATTTTTAGCAGTTTTCACTTCTGGGGCTATTTTGAGGGCCTAAATGAAGGTTTTTCAGGATCATCCCAAATCAATGATATCCAAAGGCATGATTGAGGCCCCAAAATGAATATCCTTGATGATGCATTTCCAACGAGCTATCATATGCCTAAAATGAAGATCGTATGCAAAAGTTATGACCTTAGGAAGTTAATGTACTAACTTACCCAAACGGGGCCTACATGACTTTTGGCGCTTCATCTCCTAGGGTTAGGTTTTTGGATGTATAGGGTTTTTGGAATTCCTGTTTATTGTAAAATACCTTCAGAGCCTCATTGTAATGATCTTCTTGCGAATGAGCATAGTCGTCACATCTCTTCTCAGAGATAAGCCGCCACCATTCCAGCAAGCTTGTTTCCGCTGCATTTTAGAGTTTTTGCTTATATCATTATTGAATAGAAAACCGGTTTTACTATATCTCTGTTATTTTGTGTTATGAATCTGTTAATAATCTGTATTCATTTCGTTTTTCTCATAAAATCTGGATCAATGCACAAATAGGTGATTCCATTCTCGTTGAGGTATTGATCTCCACTATGTAGTACACTTCATAACATGATTTGTTGGACAACTTAATCCACTATACTTCAGCATGGTACTTTCATTCTCTATCCCAAATATAACTTGTAATAACCTTTTTCATTGCTACCAATCCTTTATTCCATCTTTGTGCACAACCCACCATCTTGTTGAAGTCGCTTTTAGTGCAACATCTAAGGCCAAGAGTCTCTGCTCATCTGGAATCTGTATTTCAAGCTCATTGATAAAATATTCTAGAGGTGTTATTCCACTATACCTTGGAGGTTCGACTATTTCGGTTCCAGTCCATCTCAAAGCATAGGTAATGCGAGAACACTTCTTTGTCAAAACTTCATGTAGTCTTTGTTGCCAATTTTTAAGAGCCTCTTTTGAGCCTGACACACATGAACTAATATTCCTCCAACTGAGTACACCTTTAGCTGTAGGATTCACATAATTGTCTTCCCTCGCAGTCATATTATATAGATTATCAAGTTCTTTTCTATTGGTTGGTTCTACATACATTCTTCCTTCAGTGGGGTCCACCAGCGTAGTGAACTTCAAGTCTTCTAATTTGAATACCATCTATCTCTTATTTAGGTCAATGATTGTATGATTATAAAATTCCCAATCAAGTCCCAAGAGTGTTGGATATGGTGTATTTCCATCTACTATGTCGATCACTTCTAAGTCTGCTACATTGTGCACCCCATCAATATTGATAGTTACTCCCATTAACTTTCCGACTAGAATGATATTATGTTGGTTCACTAATCTCAACTAGATCGGTGACCAAATCAGCTTCAGTTGTCCCATCATTTCCCAAGTCTATCTCGGTATAGCATTTATATCAGAGCCTAAATCCATAATTATGTTGTCCATTTTGTAAGCTCTTATCTGTGCATTGAGCTGGAACTCCCTATTTGTTCACTTCTTACTGTGAACCTGGTTAAATTCTTTGTGTGTGAGATGTTTCTCTTTTTCTTGGGCACAATGGTCAATCATTCCATGTAGACTACGCAACGTAGATTCATCCTTCATTAAATTTAAGCAACTTCTTAAAGAGATCTTCAAAGTAGCTACCTTATCAGTTTGTTTCTTTGAATGGTCATAGAATAGAGGCATATCAGATACCAATGTTTTATCATACAATGGTGGTGCAGTCGAAGTTGATGCTATCCATAATGATCCTATCAATTCTTTTCATGCTTGATGGTAAGTCTCTTTCTCTTTTCTTGGTTCAAACAATGGTAATGAATCCATTGCTTTCCTTACCCACTGGTGAATTATATTCCCTTGATATTTCATGTTTTCTCTAGTTCTTGTTCCTATGTGCATAATGACTGTTATTATGGGATTATCATTGTTCTCCTTGGCTATATCATCTGTATGTTCTAGTTTTGGTTCCCTCTTGCCTACCATTTTTCTATCAGTTGAGGACAATCTTTCATCGCATGGTCCAATGCTCTGTAGTACGTTCATTTCATGCAAGGATTCAAGAATTCTCTTTCCAAATGTCCTAGTTGGTTGAAATTATAACAAATGGTTGGTCCTCTTCCTCCTCTACCAAATCCTCCTCATCCTCAACCTTTGTCGAATCCTCCTCATCCTTGACCTCTGTCGAATCCTCCTCATCCACCTTCATTAAATCCTCTTGGATTATTATACTGTGGAACTCATCCTTCTTCTATGACATTTTCTTCTTGTATTTTGTATGTATCTTCAGTTCACCCTCTCATTAATCTGAATGCACAACAATCCTTCTCATCATGTCCTACAGACTTGCAAAAATTACAGAAAAAATTCTTGGGCGTACTCTAGTACTTCTTCAATAATGGACAAGAATTTGGATGATGTCCCCATTTCTTACATATTTAAAAATACCCCACTCTTCTTTCCAATGGGTTCGATGCCCCTGTACCCATATACTACACAAATGTTGGGAATTTGTCTTTACGATGCCCTTTTGTCTTGCAAGTAATACACCAAACTTGTTCACAATTTTCCTTTACTTTCGTCAGTTTTGACAATCAAATCATTAGCGCAACTAACTGTGACTGAACTTGTTCCATCCCTGATCCATATCCTATGGGATATTCTTTTAACTTCATTGCAATTTCTAATACTTTTGGATGTGACGTGACCTTTTGTTGTGTCAGAGGACAATGAATGTGTGACAACATATCTGCAATAAACCATTCTCTATGTTGTTCATCAAGAATCTGGAATGTTAATCTACCCATCACATATTTAAACCTCTGATTATAATCCCAAATTTTCTTATTTTGTATTTTCTTAATCTCTTTCATCTCTATGATGTACTACAACTTAGATTTCGGCTTCCGAAATTCCTTTAATAAATCTTGTCCAATTTATGCAAATGTCCTTTATTTTCCCCTTGGTGTAGTAGTCTGATACTTCATGTACCGTAATATTGTACGTCCTCTAAATGTTGTTTCTAGTTGCACAATATTTGTTGCCTCATCCTGGAAATTCTTCACATTCCATACTGTCTCACATATAAACAAATGTTTCTCTAATTCTTTCGACCCTGCTCCCTAGCATTTAGGCATCCTTAATGTATTATTTATTCCTTCCATTGTATTTTGTGTAGTACTTACCTTCGGTGATGTTGATTGACTCTGGTTCACTGTACTACTTCCACTATTCTAACTATTGTTTTGAATTCCTCCACTAACTACAATTTCTCTTGACAAAGTTCCAGTTTCTGCTTGAGATCTTGGTGACACACACAGGGTCATGGGTTCGACACAGATTCTGATCCAAGATGGAATTCCTTCTTCTGCTAGACTACACTAAGGATCCTTTTATTTCTCTTCCCTTTCTCTATATGGTGTGATCTAAATCATTATGCATGGGTCTCTCTTCTCAATTATTCTATGTTTCTCTTCTCTCTCAACCACAATCTCCTTCTTACTATACCTAAACCTTTTCCCACAACGCAATACTACAATATCTCCATCTGACTCGTTGTCTTCCTCTCTCGACATCCTCAGTCCATCCATTCCTTATTCATCCTTTTCATCTCTTTCTACTCTCAGACCAGTCTCTGGTCATCCCCCAGTCCCCCTATGTGCGCAAAGGTTCCTAGAAATCAAATTCCATCTTCATTACATTTTTTTCGTACAACAACATCTTTATCCAATTAGATAGTGCGTTCATAAATCTTCTGCGCAGACCCTTGAAGAATTCCCTCTCTACAACACTATAATACTGGGTACAATCTATTGCAAACTCTGTAATGTAACCCCCCAATATACTATTCAACCAAAAATCAATTGCATGAGAAACTTTATTGCTTATTGTATTCAACTATCTGATCAATTCACGAGTCCTGTTTCTCGGAGCCTCAGCTCAGAATCTTCCAATATTCTCCACTAGCCTTTCTAACTATTCATTCAAAATTATAGAAAACTCACCAAAGAAGATTTCATGAAGAAATGTAAAAAAATAACTTTGCAACCATTTTCCATCCCTGAGTCGTGGGTTCCTATTCTATTCTCTGTAAAATTCTCATTCCTTCCTCAACCATTCTATGATCTCTTCCTTATTCGGCCTCCAAAACATTCCCCTCAATTACAGATCCTGGTTGGCGTGGAGTGGGCAGACCCGGGTTAATCATTAATAAACCAATACAAACCTTAGACACTTCCCCTTTCAACATCACCTACAAGTGAGTGAATTCTCACCCGAGGCATCTAGAGGGGCTGTAGGAACCAAGTTTCGGTAGTGATGAGGGGAAGTGAGGCATTCAACATAACTGTACTATGAATTATGCATTCATGTACTATTTGCAATAGTTTATGTTACTTAACCTTTAATTATCATTGAATATATCATGTGTGTGACATTACTCCACTTAAAATTCATTCATCATTAACTTAAGTGTGAAGGATCGTAACAACATATATCAATGACATATTTAGAATACTAAACATTTATCATCATTGTGCAGTAATAGTAAACAACATATGCACAAAAACAACATATCAAAAAACAAGGTTTTAATGTGGTTCACCCCAAATTGGTCTACGTCCAAAATGGCTGGCTTCTTATTTTATTCATTGCAATCTCCTTAGAGCTACATATTGTTCTTACAAAAAGATGTATCAGTTAACATTACCCAAACTCGCTTCAGTCGTTCTGCTGCAGTGAGATCCTAACTCCCAAAAATCTCAGTCATCACTCAAAACACATGAATACTTAGCCAATTCTTCACTCTTGCATACTCGGCTCTATTACCCCCCTCTTCTACCCAAAAACCAATTACAATTTATAGCTTTACAATAGGGCTAAGCCCATTAAAAAATGGTTATAAAGTGGAAAAAATGTCCCCAAAATCCTAACTGCTTTTTTTCCTTTTGCATGTTGACTCTTGATAATGTGCTAGTTGATTTTTGTGCACTTCTCCTTTTCTAAAATGTCTTGCGATCCTCCTCTGTGCGATTCCCAAGACTTATCCAAAATAGTCTTCTCTAACAATGATCTAATCCTATACTTGAATATGATAGATCCTTTCCCTTATAAGGGGAAACCTACTTTAATAATAAAAATATTGGTCCAATTCATATATTGGAATGACTAAATTGATTTCTAGTTCAAAGCACCTTCCTTCTAGTGGGAGAAGCTCAAATCTATTCAAATATCATATGTGATCTTGTTTGAATCAGACCATAGGCCAATTCTTTTTATATTCAAGATGGTTGAATATTACATCCCCTTGTTATTCAAATTTAACCTTTTTTATCTAACATAATTAATCTTGGGGCATAATCCAATAATATTGGGAATCCCTAGTGGTGGTGTCCCCTCCTTGGTATGGGAGAAGATATTAAAATACAGAAATTACATTTTAGTGAATGGACTAAATCTTCCCTCAGCCCTCCTTCCTGAGTTGGAGAGGAATGCCAAGAGAATATGGAAACCATTCAATTTAAACTATAATTGAAGGAGGTAACAAAGGAAGTCCTAGCATTGAAAAATGGAGCTTTTGTGATATTTCTAAAATCTCAAAGAGATGAAGAGAAATTATTGTGCCTAAAATCCAAGAGACTATGGCATAAATTAGAGAATAGAGATAATAAATACTTCCATAAGAAAATAATTCCAAGGTAATTAAGAGCAACATTATAAAATCATGCTACCTAATGACACCTAATTGACGCAATTTTTGGAAATTCTGGGAGTTGCTTACAAATATTTCAATAGATCAGAATTAGAAATATCCCCTCATCATAGGAAGCATGAAAGGATATTCTTGGAACCATCCCAAGGTTAGTGTCTGTTGACTTGTATATAGGTTAATATTTTCCCTTTCTATATTTTCTTTGCTTGGAAAAATTTTCGATCTATGGCAGGTTCACAGGTTGGTCTCATCATCTTCACTTAAGTCCACTCCACCTCCATCACCAAAATGCATCTTATATTTTTTTGCACACGTTTTGCACCAACACTTAGTCTTTTTCTCATAATATTCATGGAACGACAGGTTCACAGGTGTGTATCTTTTCTCTGATTCATTCACTTGTAATCACAAGTCTGTCCATCTGCTCTTTTGTACTTAGCTTTTATCTAGAGACTTTACCTATCTCTTCGATGTTCCAATACTTATTATTTTTAAAACCTTTCAACCACAGAATTGGAGATCGTCTCACTACTTTGAAAATTTCTATTTCTCAAGTCTGTCCATCCACCATCCTACACTTAGTTATATCTAGAAACATTTCATGAAGCCATGGGAGCATACTTGTTCCATTCAATTCGTTGTATACATTTCTTTCCTTTGCTCCACTATGAATCCTCATTTCTTGTCACACTCACCAAGAAACATTTAATGCATATCTTATGAGAAATGGCAGATGGTTAAATATTAAAGAACCAATATTAATTTTGTTTTTCTTGAGACCCATCTCATAAATTCAAATTAAATTCTCTTAACCATTCTTTCGAAATAAGAGCTCCAGTGGTTAATTTGAAAAAACAATTATTTTGTTATTCCAGAAAAATTGTGCATGCTTTTCCAACTCCTAAGATGATCTAGGTGGATCTCAATGGCCATCCACCCTTTCCATTGAATCAACATTTCAAGCCTAGGGTTTTGATAAACCATGATTTTCACCCTTTTTGTGGGGAATGGAATGTAATGCCATCTTCATTTGTTAATTACAAAAATCATGTAGTGATTTCCTAGTGGTATTATGTACATGCTTACAACATATTTTTTAATGCACTGGATCTCATTAGAACTCCACAATTAAGCATGCTCGGGCTATAATAGTACTGAGATGGGTGACCGCCCGGGAAGTCCTAGTGTTTTACATGCCTATGGAATTTTTTAAACTTAGACTAATTTATCCCACATGCATCATGGGAATTTTTCTCCTCTCGCTCTCTCATATATAATTGAGGTGAAGGAGGCCCTTTAAGCATGCAATGGAGTGTGATGTAAATCTTGTTGTGAATGAAGAGTAGCCAACATATATTTCTTTTCAGAGATAAGCTACCCCATTCTGCTTGTTTGTGTTCTACAATGTTTTTATCTCTTATTCATTAATAGAAGTTGGGTTTCACTATATTTTTGTGTTCTTGTAATATATATGTGTATTTCATTGTTATATCTATGCTATATTTATGTCTTCATGTCATTATCAAAATAATATGGATCAGTGGTATCAAAGCAGTCTTCTCCTTGTCATTTCTCAGAGCAGGTCCCCGACAAGGTCAGGGTATAGATATTTGGGTCTTGAGCTAGTTTCTCTTGAGGAAAACCTCTCTCACTAGCCTAAGAAACCTCCCATGGAAAAATAAAAGAGAGATGACAGAGAAGGAGATCCTTTCAATATGTTGCTCGATGAATCCCTTGTGTGACAGAGGAATGAGATGATGGACAAATTCACTCAAATCCTTCGAAGACTACCGATGGTGGCGACCGAAGAAAATTCGACAAGAAAACATTTTGGAGGTGCGACACCCTTCAAGGTACAAGTTAATTTTGACATCCCCTTATTTGAAGTCCAAATAGATGCATATGCTTTAGAAAAATGGTTGAATCTTCTAGAAGATTATTACTCCATCCAAAAATTTTCTGATAGTGAAAATATCGCCTTCACACTCCTTAAATCCCTTCCCCATGTCATATCTTGGTGGGAAGGTTACTAGGAGAGGTACGCCATGAATGAATATACACCATTCAAGAGATAACCCACTTGGAAATCCTTTGTAGATTCCCTAAAGGAGGAGTTCTACCCTGTCAGAAACTATGATGACCAGTACATGATATGGATGACTCTGTGTCAGAAAAGAGATCAGATGGTGTCGGAGTACACTAACATATTTCATACCTCGTGCTCAAATTTGGGTATCAAAGACTCCGAGGGACACCTAGTTTTGAAGTATCGCAGTGGTTTGCATAGGTACATCCAAACATAGATGGATTTCTTGGACATCTCTTCACCAGGAGTTTCTTATCGATATGCATTCAAAATTGAGATGAAATTCAAGAAGCAGAGTAAGTGGGAGTTTGGGTTTGAAAATATGCCATAAAATAATCATGTCAAAGGAAAACCTAACTCACAGAACAAAGGACATAGCAAGGAAGTCCAACCTCAAGAGAGCTAGTTCAAGAAGGGCAAGGAGAAGTCTAAGAAAGACACCGAAAAGTGGTGTGAGTGCCTCAAGAACCCCTACCACAACACCGATGAATGTCACTCGAAATAGTCATTGGGGGCCGAGCTCAAAGAAAGAGAATAAGAAAATGACTTGAAATTTGATTCAATTCATAATAAATGGAAACATATCATAGATGTAGAACCTAGTGCTACCATTGTGTCCACAACACTACAACCAAAAGAACTAGAGGATCTTGAGGAGGGGGAGCATCTATTCCACTCGTAGATGTGGGTAAATGGGACCACACTACATTTCATTTTGACAATGGGAGTCAGAAGAACCTAATCTCAGTCGAGGTTGTCAAGAGATTGAATCTACTAATGATGCCACATCCCCAACCATACACCATCGGATGGTTGAGTCAGGAACGAGACATCTGTGTCAGCCAATAATGTTGCTTATCCTATGGCATCAATCCCTTTAGTGATGAGGTAGTGTGTGATGTTTCTCCACTTGAATTTTGTGATGTTATTTTAGGACAACCATATATGTGGAAGCCTCATGCTATATATGAGTCTCGGCCCCACAGTTTCATTGTTACTCTGGGAGGCCATCTCTACAAGGTACCAGAAGGAGCTCCAACTACTACCACTTCATTGATCTTGGAAAAAAAATGCTGCAAAGTAATATCTAAGACCACAAATTTTTCCCTCTTCACGATCCAGTCAAACGGTGAACAGAAATTTAGTGAGACCACTACAGCCTTATCCTAATATGTTTCTATCCAACAGGAGCGGGTCGAAAATATTGTAGAGGAGCACAAAGAAAATGAGATTCTTCCATATGTTCATGATATCTCTATTGACCACGACCCTTTTAAGGTTTTCTTGGGGTTCCAACCATTAACCCCCATTGATATATCTCTTCTTGTTTCATCTTCACCGACGGAGTCCTCCCACACTCAGAAAAAGGAAGATCATGCAGACATATCTATTGAATGGATCCAACACCTCCAACAGGTTCATTACATCCTTCCATAGGAAAAGTAAAAGAAAGACATCTACTTCAACGGGGCAAGCAGATCACAAAGGTTTAGATTCAATAGAAGTTTCCTCATCTCTCAAGGGAAATTGAAACAATGGGGACCATTGATTCCTAAGGGGGGAGGAATGATCCAAGTGGATCTTGCTGGACATCCACTCTTTCCATTGAATCAATATTTCAAGCCTATGGTTTTGATAAACCATGATTTTGAACCTTTTGATGGGGAATGGAATGTGATTCCATCTTAATTTGTTAATTACAAACATCATGTAATGATTTCCTAGTGTTCTTATGTACATTCTTACATCATAGCGTTAATGCACTGGATCCCATTAGAACTTTGTAGTTGAGCACGCTCAGGCTAGAGTCACTAGCAAATTTGGGTCATTTTGCGACGACTATTTTGATGCTCTTACAATGTTATGTCATGGATATTGCGACGAATATTGAGTCTCTCAAATGTCATTTCATGTGACGTGGCAATTTCGACGAACTTAAAGTAACGTCGCAAGAGCGACGACCGTAGGGAACTTCTCACAATTGTGACAAAAAAAAATATCGTCGCCAATACGACTAAGTGACGAAATCGTCAAAAGAGTGACACAGTAGGGAAATCGTCGCACGCTCGACAATATAGGCAAAGTAAGTGAAACCAAATGTTCATTGTTATTGTGATGACAACATGGTAAATAACGACGATTTCGCTTTACAAATTTCATAGTTTATATAGCAAATTCGTTGCAGAATTTCTATTGTGCATCGCAATTGCGACAACAACTTTCATGGTCTATATAGAAAATTCGTTGCATGATTTTTTTTGTCGTCAAAATTGCGATGACAACTTTTCTTGGTTTATATAGCAAATTTTTCACAGGATTTTTATTGTCGTCGAAATTGCAATGACAACTTTTCTTAGTTTATATAGCAAATTTGTCGCAGGATTTTTATTGTGTGTCGAAAGTGCGATGACAACTTTTCTTGCTTTATATAGCAAATTCGTCGTAGGATTTCTATTGTGCATCGAAATGGCGACGAAAACTATTTATTTAAAAAAAAAATTAAAAATTTATTTTTGGGCAAAATAAATAAAATTTTATTTTTGAGCAATCTTGTGGGAATCTTTAAAATTAAGGGTTTATTGGGGGAATCTTTAAAATTAAGGGCCATTCCATTTATTGGGAATATTTAGAAATATCATTCTAAGTACAAACCTTGTCGGAATCTAGTTGGGCAAGGCCATTGTCTTCTTATTTGTTTAATGATTTATACACAAGGCTAATTTCCTTGCAAACTTACCTTTCTAACATTATTTTTTATGATTACATGAGAAATAGTTCACATTTGGGAAAAAAATCAATGTCATAGAACAATTATCCATCTTAATTTTTAAACTACATGTTGGAGGGTGAGTTATCTATGACAAACAAACATGTTTTTAAATGGCATGTTGCAGGGGGGATCACAACATCTCCTCTTTACATACCAACCAAACAAATCTTGAATCTTTGTTGAGAATCACAACACCATTTATTTACTCATCAACTAACCAAACCTAGTTAACATGGGATATTATTTAATTATATATTATGTATATAAACACCATTTTTTTCTAGCAAGAGAATTAAATTTGGATACTACAACGAGTTTGAGACTAACATTAGAGAGTGAGGAGTTTTACCTTTGGTCAATGTTCGTATCTCATGGACTTCACCTAATACTTTGATCAAGTTCCAATTCCATTTCCATTGGTTGACCTCTATTAAAAGACCAAAAGGAGATTTCTATTTATATTATCTCTAGTCATTGAAAACATACAAGTTGATATTTGAAAGAGAACTAAAAAATACAAGGATATATGATAGAGTGTAATCTATATATCTAATGAGGTCACCCTTTTGCAACTATTCAAAATAATGGGAGGAGAAATTGAAACTTTTGGCTTCAAATATGGAAGGAATCATTTTGGATTGATGAAATCGTAGATATAAAATGTTAACATTACATAATTCAAGTGCAGTAGGGGTATTCGAGGGTGTTTAATCCATTTTTCTAGTAAAAACAACAAATTCATCAATCCAAAATTGCAATTTGAACAAAGATTGCCTAAATAGAATCTAGTGAGGGAAAATCACAAAAGGTCAAAATCATTTAACATTTATCCTTATTCTATAATTCGGTAGCCTCTAATTTACCACATGTTGAACTTGAAATATCCTTTGTTATTGGAAGGGAATACTTCTCTATAACTAATTTAGTAAAACATTGACCTAAAAACTTAATCAAGAGGATACAAATCTCAATGAAATAGAAGGATATATCCATCATACTTTTGTGTGATACCTCATCTAATAAAATAATTAAATGAGCCAAAATAATGTTGGATAGAAAAAGAGATATACGTGTTAAGAGGGAGGCTTACTTGTAAGGCTTAATTCATGTTTTTTTTAAGGTTGTTTAGTTGAATCAATTAAATTGTGATTTAGAAATGAATGAGTCAAAGCCTACCATAACTAAAACAAGTGGAACCCTTAATTCATTGTGGTATAAATTTTCCTTGTAAATCCTTGAAGCAATACATCCTAGGATTTTGATCCCCCTCACCAAATATGGTTATTATAAATGAAAATGAAAATTGAACTTGTCTAAGGTACCATAACCACCTAAGAGTTCCAAACATTCAAAATCTTGTATTTAATTTAAGAGGGGCATTGCCATCATGATCATATTAACTATCATCGTCATTATATGACTATAACCTAGTTCATGTATAGATGAAGTCATTTAATATTTGTAACCCCACCCTAAATGTTTCTAATGACAATGATAAAA
Source organism: Picea mariana (assembly GCA_032191745.1). Classification (NCBI taxonomy): domain Eukaryota; kingdom Viridiplantae; phylum Streptophyta; class Pinopsida; order Pinales; family Pinaceae; genus Picea; species Picea mariana. The sequence continues at coordinate 65,831 of JASDQU010436077.1, read as the reverse complement.
GTACCACTAAGACATCATCAATATACTAGAAAACACCAAAACCTACTTGGCATAACCTACACTTTGATGGTGCTTCATAGGGATTGATAATAAATGATGGTGTCATCCAAGACAACCAAAGGGTGCACTTGACATTGGCATACTTTGGTTACATGTGCAATAAAAAGTAACAACAAGGCTAAGTTCAAAACCTATTGCAGGATTTCAACTTAGAAAGGGATCATCTAAAAATACAATATGTTATAAAAGCACTTTCAATAGGTGTGTATTAGGACGACAACATGCACATTTTCAATTTCAGCTATATTTGATTGAATTGAGTTACTTTCATTATATGTATTATTGGATTTGAGAAAAGGAGGCAAAGTCAGAGGATACTCCAAATATTTCTCAAGGATTTGTACTTCTTCACAAGCCGAGTATTCCCTTCTACAAAGTGAAAATGTATATAGTTTCTAGAAGAGCTTGCACATAAACCTCATAAAACATTTCATGAGGTGGAAGATTATATCTTGTGTTGAAATATTAGATGGACTCTGCATCTTCCATGTTCATTGCACAAAACTCCTACAATTTCAGACACATGATAAGATTCACCATAAGAATTTTTTAATGTTTATTTGAATTAAAACCAACTATGGATTGTTCAAATTAGTCAGACATTATACCAATCCCACACTTTTCCTTCAAAATTGAATGGAAAGAACCTACAAAGAACATCTTCATGAATAATGTTATGTAAACATAATCTTGCATTCATAATTTATAATATGCTAAAATGTGGTAGTGTTTCCTTCACCATTAAACTTCGACAAGAGATTTTCTACCATTCTTGGGAGTTCATATAAAGGCCCTTGCAATCCTGATGTAGTATTGGAATCCCATGCAAGTATTTGGAGTAGAGAATCAACAATAAATGCAAACAACATGTATCTCTACAGAAGCTACCTTGTCATCCACTCTTATTCTAGCACCAAAATGTTGGCATGGGAAAATGTTCTATGACAACCTAATAGGTTCACTAGGAAAAAGGGACCAATTAGAACTTCCACTGTTAAAAATGGTGAACCCTTTGGTTATAGCTCAATTGTCATAATCTGGTTTCTTATTAAATAAATAAATGCAACTGTCAAGCAAGAAAAATTGCAAATTAAATGAAAACTACTCTAATCATGCAGGAGTGATTTTAATAACTAATCGACATGAAACAAAAATATAAGTACAAAGAGTAGGTAGAATAGTCCACCAGCTATGGCATAAACACCAAACCCAAGGAAAACTCTAAGAATCTAGAATAGACTACAAATCACCCATAGCCTGCCTACTTCATGTCAACTTTGATGTAAAACAAAGGGAGAATTACAAAACATCAGGAGAATAGTCCACCAATTGTCATTTATACAAAACTCCTAGGGAAAACTCCAAGGACTAAGGATAGCCTACAAATCACCAAACCCACACTTTCTTCACATCAAGTTGTTAACATGTGAAAGATAAGTGAGAGATAAGAAAGAAATAAGAAAATAATCCACATGATACAATGTTACAACCCACAATCACCAAGATACCTAGGAGATTAGAGGATAGCCCACAACCAATCATATATCTAAAAAACATAAAGAACTTGGCTGACAATGGCTTCTGTATTCACATAAGAAGATAAATTACATTACAAAGAAAAATAACCCTACAAATGTGTACAAAATTTTCCTTTATAAAAAATAGGTAGATTCTTAGACCTTCCAAATGAATTTTAACCTACCAAGTGACCTTTGGTATCCTAAGTGACTCTCCACATTCTCTCTCTTCTCTCTCTTGAAATTTCTTTTTATGACTAAAAAATACAATTAACTAATAATCAAGTTGGTCATATTTGAAGTATAACAATTTAGGTGGGTGAATATTTCACTCAACATATTCTCATGTACATTAACCATACTCTCAACCTTTGCCCTATGAATATCCAACAAAAGTTCCATTTTCAATCTCTTGTTGGACAATTCATTATATGCTCATCTTAGTCTTTCAAATTGCTTAACAATGAGCACTTTGCAACTTTCTAGGACCGCCTCATTGATATCAAGGATTTTATTGGCATTAAGTTTCCTTGAGCCCATGCTCTAAACAACCCTTTCTCTACTCTTTACCAACACTTGCCTCCACTATGGCACCATTTTTATACTCTTTACTGACACTTCCCTCGAATATGCTTTGCCCATCACATAGTTGAAGATAGTCATTATGGATCGTGACCAAATTATTTTCCTTTGAACATCCCTTGGGAGTTGAGCATTCATATTTTTAGGATTTGGATGTCATCTAGCTCAACTTATTTTACGTCACTAATTCCTAACTCCGCTTTTGGTAGATTAACCATTGGGATTTCATTTTCAATATTGGAGCTTTGCTCTAGCTACTTGGTGGTTGTGATAAAAATGGTGCCAAACGTTACACAGGGCTTGATTGATGGCCTTGGATCCACTAGGGTTGGAGAAAAGAAAACTTAAGTGTGCTTCCTTCTTCTATCTTCTACCTTTTCATAATCCAAATCTCTCCTATATAGCTCCTCTTGCTCATGCTCCCAATGACACAATCTCTAAACTAAGGATTGAGATACAGAGCATTTCTCAATGACCACTTGATGAGGATCATTTACTTTGATCATGTATAAGAGAATATTGTATGTTTTATATTCCAAGGGTAATTTATCCCCAACAACCACGTCAAATATTTGATAATTTTTTATTTTCAGTGGCAACTTTGGCCAAAGCTATTCTTGTTCTTTTTTATTTTTTTTGTTGCCCCATGTAGTATAGATTAAAAGGTTACCTAGTCTTGGATGAGAAATCAAATAGACACATTCTTGGGAAGTGTGTGTGGAGTAATTAATCTCCCATATATCCTAATATAATAGAATCTCTCTAGTAGGTACCAATAATTAATTTGCTTCAACACTTCAATGGACTATGGTGAAAAACATACCAACTTCTCACCATAGATTCTTTCATACAAGGGAACCAAAACAAAGTCAAATATAATGGAGTAATTCTGCATGGATTATCCACAATCCTTGGAAATAATCATGTAAAAGTGCAAAGGAAGGCTACTAGGTGGGCTTGAAACAAGAGAACTCTTAGCTCACACATACACAATACATAAGATAAGACGCCATGTAAAACTCAAGTGCACCACTATCTAAGGGAGTTTTAGCCTTTTAAATACATTGTGCAAGAAGATTATATATGAATTATACCTAATAAAATATCATCCCATTCTTGAGCACCCCAGGCATAATCAAAATCCATCTTAACCATATGTATCTAGTGCCTCGTCTACCATACAAGAGGTTCAATAGAATTGCTAAGGCTTGAAGTTCCATTTGCAATTTTTTTATTAAGTGTACCTTACATGTGGTAGTTTGGAATGGCTTAACTAAAAACCACCATGCCTTCACAATGTTATAAACATCATGAATTTTGCTAAAATTTTGGAACCACCAAAGGCTTACTGACATTGTGGGAGGTGAGAAATCATACATCCTTTGAAGATTATCAACGCCATATTGCTCGATTATGTCATCGCTCTATGATTTCAATGTTAAACTTGTTACATCTACATTCTCAATCAAGGTATTTAGCATGTTTATGCATGGAAACAATTCCTTTTTGTATCCCACCTTGTGGAATCACAAGACCTTAACATTGAAATCCTTGGGTTCCTGTCCTTGGCTTATTTTTCTGCTCGCAATGATTTGTGGAAGGTTCAACATCATTGTACATATCATAGAGGAATGGATAAGTAGGCTTTGAGGCAATGTTGAGTAGCAACACCATGTCCATGACACAATGAAAAGACGCAATGAAAAGAAGGGTAATGCTCTTTGTCATGTGAGACACAATGAAAAGAAGGGTAATGCTCTGAAAAAATATTATAAAATGATTGACATGGCCATTTCCAACCCCTCACGTTTAATCCTTAAAACTTATTATT
>JASDQU010436076.1:16509-30841 GCA_032191745.1 Picea mariana | reverse complement strand
CCTCTTGGAAAGACATTTTGATCATATAGAATATCAACACATTCCGAGAAGTCTTAATACATTGACAGATGCGTTAGATAATTATGTATTGGAAAGGCATTTAAATCACTTATAAATTAAACACATTAAAATGTATACAAATGTCAAATAAGCTGGTAGGAACCATGTATATATATATCACGATCAAAGTTTGTTTTTACAAAATGAGTCCGAAGACCAAAATATCAAAAAATGGAAGCTCATGGCTTCTACATAACGATATCATGGCTTCAATGATGTTCACGATAGCATTCTAAAGTCCTGGCTACTCTGTGGATCAAACAACCCATAGAGGCAAAGACTCCCACGATATGACACTGATCACGTCATGGGATCTCCTCCAGAGGCATATCTGGAACATCATGCATCAATCCCTCTAAGTTTTGCTCCACTGTAAGGTAGTCCTCGGCATACTGGGGGACTGGAACTACTGCTTCTCCTCGCCGCTGAACAGGAGAACTACCAGCTGGTCTGTATGCCCCAACATCTGTGTTATCAATACAATTTGGTGTTAGTCTTCGGCTAAAATTACAAAACCAAAAACATTTAATATGATGAAAATACAAAAACATCTAAAAAGTTAAAAAGTTGGTGTACTTCTTACTAATATTTCCCCACTGTGCATCTTCAGGGAGGGCAAGGTCAGGATCACCTCGAAAGTCCAAGCCAACATACGCATAATCCTCTATCATCAAAACCTGGCCTTGGAGCCAGTCAAAAAAATGATCGTCATACCTGACGATTGGTCCTGTCACATGTCTGGTCATGAGCTGGCACCATCGTAACATCCTTGGGTCCCTGGGACCCGGAAAGAGCCAATCTGCCTGAAGCCTATATACTGGAAACCTCTCGCAGAAGAAGGACACCAGTAGCGATCCATAACCAAACTTCTTTAGATTGCCACGCCTACATTTGGTTAGTTGTTTCTTGAGGTTACGTAACACTGCGTCAGCCCAGTTGAAGACCCGGGGCTTGACACACTCTAGAGCATACTGAAAATAGCTCTGTAGAGCCATGTGCGGGGCAGCACTTTCCGCCATCCGAGTTATGGTGAAGAGTATGGTACGGAGAGTGGTATCAGTCACTCCCCAAATGGCCACCTTCCCGTCCCGACGTTCAGCCTCAGGCACACAATATTGTCTACAATACTCGCTCATTTTCAAACCCCCTCTTCGGGTACCAGTCAAACTGACATAAGAACCCTGACTTGACAATCCGGTTAGAAAGTAGATATCCTCGATATCAATCGTTAATGTGTGAATACCAACATTAAAAACCTGCTGATCCGGATCCCACATCCAGACTAAATTTTCCAACAATCGAACCTGGGCTCTCATGCCCGGTATGCGAAAATACTTTAGGAGACCGCAATCTCTTAAAGCAGCGATGGTTTGAGGATGATTTTCGGCAACGACATTGTCTTCTTCGTGCTCTCGTTCCCTCCATTCGAGCACCATAGCGATAGTTATTAACCTGCATTGCAATCATATAAAGATAATTAGTAATCTGAAATATGAGAAAATTGGTTTTATTGGCTAATATATTACACAAAAATTTGACTATGCGCCGTTCGCAGGTGGGGTATAATGCACAGTGCGGATTTCCCGTACCCTACCTTAATCCCGCCTGCGGGAATAAGGACTTCTTGCAGGCCCCGTATGGGTAGCCTGCGAGAATCCTTTCACGCGCATAGGGTTTCAAAACTCGACCAAAAACTTAATTTTTAACCAATAAAATCATAAAATAAAACCATGAAAGGCTAGGGAATTGAGCACTTACCAATTTGATCCAGACGGTTCGTGAAATGATGCCCCGAAGCTCCCGGAAATTGATGGTGAAAATTGGAGGTAAAATGGAAATTTTTGCACTAAAACGGTGAATAGATAAAACATATGGTAAAAATGAGTTGTAAAATTGTTTTATTTACTTTTTACCATAGTGAAAGTGGGTTTTTTCATATTTATTCGCTATTTTACCCTAATTACTAATGCGAAAGTGAGTAAAATGACTTGCCAGCACCTAACGAGACGATTATGGACCCAAAAACTTTTGAAGTATGGTGTGTTTATTTGGTTTTCTATGGTTTTGATCTAAAAACCTCAAGTGCCTTTTATCCGTTCTAGCACTTTTGAAAAACTTAGAACGTGATCGAGCATTGTTTTATCTCTTTTCCAGGCTCGATGTGGTTACACGAAAAAGGAACCCCCCTGGAGTTGACTTTAAGATTTTTTCATGACTCCCTAAACATGAAAAGATTGTCGAGCGACCTTGCTATTTTCACGCTCGTTAAAGTATTTGAACTTACGCGTCCTCCGAGCGATAGTTTAACCCTTTTTTGGTCTCGTTGGACTATTGTACGAAAAAGGCACTGAGAGAGTTCTCTTTTAAGTGTTTTTCCAAACTCTATAATCTTTAAAAACCTTCGAGTTTTCTATCTCTAGACTCGTTAAACAAACATTGACAGACCCATGATGGGACCGAGCCACTCCTTCTTAGGGTTCGTTAAAAATACTCTGAGGGACTCGTCCGAAGGATGAGCTTATATCAACAAGCATATGTGATCCTCTTCAAGCTTGCATAAAAATAAAGAGGTACTTGCCAGAAATGGTGGGGGAAAAATTTGGGAAAGGGATATGTTTCGTCTTTGAGTTAATTGGCAGTAAGTGTCGCTCTTGAACATGACACCCCCTATTCATCATCTGAAGTTGGTTTGGGAAATCCATTTTTCTCTCATTCGATTTGATTACCAGGTCTTTCCATGTGTCATTTTTGAGTCAATGCTGCCAAATCATTGGTCGTGTCGTCCATATGTTCAAGAGCTATCCATTTGAAACCTCTATTGAGTCGGCCACCTGCAGTTATCCTTTCACTTTGTGTCGGCCTTCCCTGTGTCCAAAGTCCAATTGCTACATGCTCTGTTTCACCATCAAACTCTGTTACTCATTTCGTGTCACTGATGGGGGATACATCAAGGCCCTCCTGTGACGAGTTTTGTTCCGTCGACTTCAGCACATTATCCGGAGTCAAAACTTAGAAATCATTTAGTACCTTGAAGCTTGCATGCCTTAATGGCAAGTTTCTCGCTTTCGACAATGGGTTTACATCATTGACTTCTGATTGAAAGATTCCGTCGGGTGTTCGACATCAACTCATTTATTCACAGTCGATGGATTGTACTATAGTACCTTGGGAGTCATTGACATTAATGGTGATTTCCCTCGCACTTGTTAACGGTATATATCAATGACCAGTAATCAAGTGGTTTCTACCATGTTCGACTTCGACACATGTAATCGCATGGTCAAATTCGTACTTTTGGGCGATGAGATTGAAGACCCTGGATGTTGTCTTCATAGTCCAGGTTGCGATGGAGTATGTATATTTTTGTGACACATAGATCCACTGTGTATGTTTCGTGGCTATGTCATCTAGATGATTTATCGCACAGATCCACAGTGTATTCAGGCGGTTGTGCTACATTATGATTGCATGAATCCACAGTGTATGATTGGTGGCCATGACCTTTGTTTTTGATGTCATCAGTTTATGGTCTGAGTATGGGAATGCCTACCTCAGGAATTGGTATATATGATATTCTGCTGATGCTTGGATGTTTGCAGGTCTCTGATTAGATGTGCTTTTGGTTCTTGACACACACATGCAGCTTGCAAAGTCTATCGACTGTCACTAGTTCCACTCTCAGACTTTGGGGGGCATTCTGTTATCCACAATTTTGGTCATTGTGATGATGTCATGATGATAGCAAATCAAACTCCTCATTAAAGGACTCCTTCCTGAAAAGGGTTGCTCTTATCTATTTCCAGAAGTCATGTTTTGAGGAATGTTCGCAGGCTGCATATATAGTCTCCTGCGGGAATCCTTCATTCTCGTAGGCTGCATTCAACTAGGGTGCGAACTTCTCGCACTGTAATCATTGCCAGGGTGCAAACATCTTTTTACAAAGGAAAAATCTAAGATTCTCGAACCTTCTAGAAGGGAATCTTCTAGAAGGGTGAGTTGGTATTCGAATGATTATTCAGAAGCTGGCATTCCAGATTTATTGGGATCATTCTTATCCTAGAAACTAACCTATTCTCTCTTATAAATTGATGAGAATACTCATGGAAGGGGTTAAGTTGGTAAGCTTGAGAGATCTATTGGAGAATTGGTACATGATTGTATGGAGAAGTGATGCTACAGTAGATAGAGACAACAGCAAGGTCATCATAAGTAGTTGATTTTCTTCATGCATGAGCAAGTGTGTGTGTCAGAACTAGAATCCATTGAAAGGAGATCTACGACATCAAGGCTCAGGTTGTATATTTCTCTTTCATTTAATTCAATACATGAATATGTCCCTTTCCCATAATGATTATGTCATCTTATTACATGATTCATTGATCACATGCATAAACTAGGTATTGAATATATTAATTTGCTTGTACTTCGATTGGTTTGTACTGTTGTGATTGGACGGCACAAGAGCATCGAAGCGGAGCAAGGAACAACAAAGATTTAAGGAGAGCGTTCATAAGGTATGTCCACTATCCATTTCTCTTAGTTCATTCAATAGTCTAGATCTAGGGAAAGAGTAGTATTATGTCTTGTTTTGTTCTAGATCCAGGTGGATCTAGGGAGATTGGTCTGTGTCCGTACTCACGAATTTATCCCGAAACATGTTCTAACTCGACACCACTAAGCATGCACCTTGATTTTTCCATCTGTTTCTTGTTCATCCTTTCTGCAACTCCATTATGTTGTGGTGTATATGGAGTAGTCTTCTGCCTTGCTATACCATACTTATTACATACTTCTTTGAATTCATTTCCATAGAACTCTCTATCGATATCCATCTTCAACACCTTAATTTTTTTTCTCTATTTGATTCTCCACAAGAACCTTAAACTCTTTAAACATGTCAAAGAATTCATATTTCTTCTTGAGGAAATAAATCCATGTATTCCTCTAGAAGTCATGCAACCAACACATGTCCAAACACATCACTATGCACCAACTATAAAATTCACTCCACCCTCGATGCACCAGAGGGGAATTTCACCCGATTCTGCTTCCCATATATGCAATTTTCATAGAAATCAAAATCCAAAGAGAATTTAGACACACCTTCAACCATACTTTTACCGTGTAGTAGTCAAAGTCCCTTCTCTCTGATATGCCTGAGTCTTTGATGCCACAACATAGTCTTTTCTCCAAAGACTGTAGGAGTTTTTTCTTCTTCAGCTCCAATTTCAAGAACAATGAAACTATTGCACCCATAATCAATAGTCATTCCTTGCAGGTTATATAGATTTTCAATCCGAGCTCCCTTCAACAACACCATTTCCCCTCGAACCATCCTATAGGTTTCTTTCTCAAACACTATTTTTACCCCTGCATTATCCATTTTTCTTACAAAAATAAAATTTCTAGCCAATCCTGGGATGTGCATAACACCATTGAGTGTTCTAATCTTTCCATCCATGAGCTTCAACTTGAATTTTCCTTATCCTATGATTTTGGACGTTGATTCATCACCTAGAAAAACATCACTTCCATCAGAACTTTCATATTCACAAAACCACTCACTATGAAGAGTCATATGAAAGGATTTGTTTGAGTCAACCAACCATGACTCATGATCTACATGTGTGCTTGAAGAAGCCAAGTACACATCCTCTCCTTCTGAAGAGGTTTTCTCTTCTATAGAAGGAGCATTGTTAAGTACCGAAGACTGAATACAAAATAGACCAGAATAGATCTAAGAAGAATATATGAAAACCACACTTTATTAAAAGAAAACCCTTGAGGTAGGGAAACACCATACAATGGATCCTATTATGGAAGGGATCATCTCCTATTCACTTGTCTCTTCAAGGGGGCTTCCTCCTATTGAGCTAATGCTCCAAATACAATAATTCTCTTCATGTCCCATTACATTGCTTGAACCCCTTTATATACTGCTATCAACCACCTAAGAACATTCCAGAGGAGGAACCTTATATAAGTATAACTTTCTAGTAAGTCATCTTAAATTTATTATATCTAACTACCATAGTGGGCCTTATTTAATACTATAGTGGACCTAGTCCACCTTACATTGAATGACCTCCACTATTATCACTATGGGCCCTCTGGGCTCTCCACTACCTCTCTAGATACCTAACAAACATCATCAGATCCCTTCCTTCTCTCAACACTTTTGAATCTACATTGCTTCTTGAAGTGCCCTTAATAACTTATCAAATATTGATATCAACAGATGATAACTGTCTTACCATTGGATTGAAGGAATTCAGATTCTCTGTCACCGAGTCTCCATCTTTCATCCTCGAGTTATGCAACTTCTTATGTGGGAACAATTTCTCTACTAGGGACACATTCAATAATATTAAATCTGAGAGACACAACTGGATTGTGCTATTTTCCTTTCAGTCCAACTTTTCCAAGTCTTCTGTCGACATTCTTGTAGGTGCAGTACTTGGATCCACAACGATCCACTAACCTTTATCCACCAACAAATTTTCCATATTGAGCTTCCACAACTCAAAACGTTTCGCATTAAATTTCTCAATCTCTATTTTCGAACTGCTCACCATTTCTTTCCACCTAAAGAATCAATACCACATATCTCCCACTGTAACAAGGAATATCACAGACCTAGGCCAAACCCTTAGCCACAAAGGTGCCCCCTTGAAGCCCATAACAACTCTGATACCAAATGTAGATTTGAACACAATACAATTATTTAATGTAAACATATTCTTAATAAAACCAGAAAAGACACACACACACACACACACTACACCACAAAGATTTTACCCTAGAAACCCAAACTAGGAAAAACAACAACTTGTTTAGAGTTGCACCTCTAATCTTTTATTCATCATATCTTCATTGTTTACAATACAATATATATATATATGATCACGCGACATTGAAAACCCCTAATCCATTGATCTGTATTAGTCCACAAACCTAATTCATTAACCGGAATTAGAAAACCATCAGAGAAAATGATGTGCCAAAAAACCTCTAAAAAGCGAATGCAAAAAACACCAATTTTTTTTTCGAGGGTGTTTCTCCTAAACCTTTGAGCAGGGGGGCGGGAGCACCCCTATGAACCCCTCGGGTAGGGAGGGGATAGCCCCTCCATCATGCGCCTGATGTAATGTAGACACTAGGTCTAGCCGCACAAAGAATATAACACATACCCAACAAATAGGCATGTTTAAGCTCCTTGATACCTTTGCCTCTTCCGACAACTATCATATAAGTGGTGTGCTATTTTTTCTTGCACTATGATTAAGTCAATGGAAGGTATCAAGATATCACATTGAATGACTGCATATTTATACATGAGAAAGCAAGGTGAAAACCCGAATATAATGGTTATAATGGGTCTACACAAAACAATGAATCCTTTAATATTTTTTGTTTAGAAACCTATAGCTCAATCCTGCCTTGATTTTGTTAGTCTCATAGTTCTTAAGCAATACGATATAGGTGTTGGTTAGGTCTTGTAGGTGTTCTAACTCCTTGCTAACCATGGATTGTTTTCCATCTCTTCTCTCTTGTGACCTCCCTTGATCACTATAACAATGTCCTACAAACAAACCTTCACATCTTCCTTCAACAGTCCTGTCATGTCCAACCTCATCTTAATTTCATTATAATCTTTCATCCCATCCCATGTGGTTTTTACTACCAACATGTTATCCATTGATCTTCGAACCCTTCACAAGGATGAAATAATTGGAGCGATGGAAGTGTCTTAAAAAAAATCCCATCCATCATATCAAACATTTGTTGCATTGTCCTCATCGACAAAAATGGGTCCACGAAGCATGTCATTTGTATAATAAAGACCCTAAAAGAATTCTATGTTTATTAATTAGTCACAACAGAATTATATATATATATATATATATGGTTTTTCCATCAAGAACTTGCATCTAAAAATTACGAAACACAATAAATTATCCCGGTATTAAAATGCCCAAAATCCAAGTAGGCAAAGTTGATAGAATAAACCCTCGAGAATTAGAGAAGAGCAGAGTGATGGTCTTTAGTTACAAAGTCAAAATATGACTATAAGATAAGTGGTATTGGATGACCAAGTATTTAGGGACACCTTACATCCAATTATATGCCTTTGGTATAAGTATTAAGATAAACCTTATGTTAATTCCATCCCTTACCTTGGATATAATTAGAGGTTTTGAGGATGTAGATTTTCACAATTTATGATAATGATGGAAGATTTTTTAATTTAAACTATGTTTTAATTTTGAACCATTTCCAATGATTAGAGTGTTGAAACATTTCCAATATTTAGAGTGGACACTCCATCCATCATTAGTAAATCACACAACAGCTTAGAATAATAAAAAAGTGTAATCATCAATACCATTAAATAGATTTTAAAGGAAAATAATCATTATAACTAAGTAATAAAATAATCAACATATTAATTTAATATTACCAAAATAGGAAAGATTTAATCAAATAATAAATGAAAACTAATAAATTATAAATTATAGTTAAGGAATCCAAAAGACAAAAATTAAATTAAATTAAATACTTATTAGGAAATGAAGTACAAATTACCAAAAATAGGAACGATTGGGTAAAACAATAAATGAAAACTAATAGATTATAAATGGTAGTTATTTTTTCAGGGTAAAATTAAAAACTAATTATAAACTAGTGCCTTTGAACATGTCAATTTCATCATTTAATTTATTTTTAATAGTATAACTTTATCCTATTATGAACGAGTGGGCACTACTTACTACTATTGTGTAAATAGAACTAGCCGAAAGGTTTTTGGTAGTTAATTTTTCAGGATAAAATTAAAAACTAATTATAAACTAGTGCCTTTGAACATGTCAATTTTTATTTTTTTAATAGTATAACTTTATCCTATTATGAACGAGTGGCATTACTTACGATTATTGTGTAAATAGAAGGGGTTTTGTTGGTTTAGAAAATGAAATGCATAGTTATATATGTAGTTATATATGGTATCTCTTCACTTTGTAATAAAACTTTAATTTTTGTTAATCACTTAAATGTGGCAATCACGAATGTCTTTATAATAGTGAAGAAGTTAGTGGTTGAAATCACAATCATTGATTTATTGGGAAGACTAAGAATATTCTATCAATATTTAATCTTGTCCATACAAAACTGATTAAACACTAAAAACCTATTAAATGTGCCCATTATCAATAGATGTACGCTTTTAGACCTAATTAATTTTAAAAATGTTATTTTATTTTAAATTTTAAATAAATATTGAAATTTTAATTGTGGATTTGTCATTAAGATTTACACTATGGCTATTTTCAATATCCCCTATGACTCGTGCATAATTTTATACACGGCTGGGGTAGGTATAATAATGGATAAAATTAAATATTAATTAGAAAATGATGGATATAAATGAAAAGTTTTACTTATAAATAATAATAATAATTTATTTTGAATACCCAAGTCTCTTAACATGATGTGACCTCCAAAAAATAAACACATTTTCTTAATCATTAGTCACACTCAAATGGTATATATTTTTAAAAGTGAATTAAAAATTAAACAAAATCATTCATTTTTTTTTTGAAATTCCAATAATTTAGATTTCTTAAAATTAACTAAAATTTCTAACAACAATATTTTGTACACCTGAATGGGCCTAATGGTTAAGAACATGTGTTTCCTCTTAAGAGATCACAGGTTCAAATCCAGAGTGGGGTAGGGTATGGTATGTATACCTTCGTAGACTTTACCAGTCAAATCGCTGGGCCGTGACCTTAAAAATAGATTATTATTATTATTATTATTATGGTCAAATGTCCCATCACTTAAGTGGAACTATAACTCTAATTAAAATTTTGAAAAACTTAAAAAAAAAAATATGTTAACCTGTAACTTACTATTAGTAGTAAAATTAACTTTTCATTTTAAAAGAGAATGAAATTAATTTTAAATATGAAATAATTAACCTTAAAAGAAAAAAGAAATTGATAATAAATATACAATTTCAAAAATAAAATAAAATATAGATTATCATTCACCGTTAAAATAAAATAAAATTTCAAATCCGTCTCTACACGTTATCATTCACCGTTCTTAAGAAACTCCGTCCATCTCGTTTCTCCGCTCGTGTGGGGCGGATTTTGCGAATAGTTAGGGTTTTGGATTTTGCGAATTTCAGTTAGGGTTTTCATAGAAATTCCAAACTAGCCTCTTCTCTCTCAATTCATTCATTTCCGCAATAGCTCTGTTTTCATCCACGCCGAACACAGAAACCTCCTCTGCGATCAAGATGGCAAGGAAAACAAGCAGTGCAGATATTGATTACGTTATGATCCCAACGGTATTCACTGACGAAGATATGGGAATGGGATGGGAATCGGATACGGGAATGGGAATGGCAATGGGAATGGGATTGGTAACGGGATTACATTTTCCAACTGTATTCAGCGATGATGACCCCAGGAATTCAAGCTTTCCCAGTCACGATATCTGCGATCCCCGAAATTTGCAGTTCACGCAGGAGAGTATAAAGGATTCCTTCAGTAAAGCACACAGCGGCGTCAAATTGGAAGACACGGTGTCTGACATTAAGGGGGGAAGGCTCGATTTTTCTCCTATGGGTCCGCTTGAGGTCCATGAAGGAGACGATGGAAGGCTCTGGTGCGAGAACAACCGAAGGCTCTGGGTGGCGCGCCAGGCCGGCCTTCCGGCAGTTGACGTGAAGATAAAGTCCAATGATTTCAAATCTCGCTGTCTGGGAGAACAGAAGAGGGAGAAGTTCAGCGACCCTGACTTTCTCCCCAAAGTCCGGACCCCCGTTCGTGATGGTTTGCATTAATATAATGTCCGCGTGATTTTATTGCGAGGGTTTACGTTTTTGGAAATTAGCAGACAATTAATCTAGTCCCCTGTTTTAGCTTCTCTTGTTATGGACTCGCCGTGCTTAAGGGTTTTGGGTTTATAATATTTTTGGGTTGCGTGAATGTTAATATGGACAAATTGGTTTGGGAGGTGGTTTTTCTGGCTGCAATCCTCTTAACACAGTTTTCCTGTCATGTGGAATTCTGTCGTCAATTCTAAACTTGGATTCTCTTTAAAGGCGATTATTATTTCTTCCCTATTTGTTTGTTTATAATTTCCATGCTTTGTGGTGAGCACTTTAAACTGTCATGCAGGGTGAAATGCATTCGTACGAATTCAAAATGCTTATGAAATATCATTTTCACATATCTGGTTGCAATCTTTTTCTAAATGTGTTCCTTGGGTTTCTAAAGAATTTTGACTTTTGGAAGATAAAATAAATAAGTGGGCAAGAAGGGTTTGCAGAAGGACAAACTGGGTAAAGAGAGATGGAGAAGGCTAACTAGGTAGCATTCTTTTTTTTCGAGTTATTTTTTTAGCATGTCTTTTGATGTTCAGTTTTTAATTTTCCTGTTAATCTTGTACTTTGATTTATTTTTTGAGTATTTGGGTTGGTTTAAAATGAGGTAAAATCTTGAGTAAGGTTAGCTTTTAAATTTCCTGCTAATTCAAAATTCTGATTGATTTTTGAACATCTAGTTTGGTTTAAAATGGAGCAAAATCGTAAATAAAGTTCTGACTCAAAATCATAGTGGCCAAATTTCTAATTCAAACTACCTATGAAAATCTGACCAGATTCAAACTCATTTTTTACCAAAAAACGAAGCTTCTTACTCCCAAATTTAATCAAGAGAGAACCATTGCAGAGGTTTTCACTGGCCCGTACCCTCGGCACAGCATGTCAGGTAGTATAGCTCGCGGTTCTTCTAAGAGGAGCGAAAGAGTGGCCTTAAATCCACCCGCATGTATGATTCCATTAAACTTTACTCTATGGTTATCCAGTTTAGGCCCGTTTTATTTGTAGAGAGTTTTGCTTTGATCTCAATTTTATTTTGAAGGGCTTTGGTTTAATTTATTAAATCTCTTTTCATGCATGAAAAGGAATTTCTATGTACGTTTTCTTTTGGATGTTTTATTGGTAACCTGATTATGATTTTGAAGGGTGGTATGCATATTTATATTTTTCATAGGTTTTTTTTTTCAATATGCACGGATTTATTATGTATTATCAATGTAAGTTTATTTTAATTTTGGATTTATTATTGGTTGAGAAGGATCAAACTTATAATATTTTGCAATATTTTTTTTAAGTTTTGTAATTTAAAAAAAGTTTGTATATCTTTTTGACACATCATAGATTCAGATATTGGTATATTATTCAAAGAAATGTTGTTAGAATACTTGTGAGTTTAAGCAATGTTTTTCTCTAGGTTAGAGGAGCTCATTCCAGGGTTTTGGCTTCTGTTTTGTTTTAGAAGGGGTCTAGCAACTTGGTAATTGGTCTGGTGGACAGGTTTTCCATATCTTTAGTTTAGATTTTACCCCAACTACTTTGTATTTTAGCCCTTTTTTTGCTATGTCTTATCTTCCTTGTTAGTCTTCTAATTTTTCCTAGTGCGTCTTGGACTGACAGGTATACATAAATGCTTTTATTGCATTTGTAAGTATATGTCTTATCGAAGCTTCTTTGCTGTCTTTCTTTGGATTACCAGTTTTTCTTTGGATTACCACCATATTGAAGAGCCACAACATTTCTTGATCGATGGTTAATTTTGTCCCATTGTGGGGCCTTTAAGGTTTGAAGTATTGTTCGTTATGGATGCTGAGGTCAGCTATCCCTCGACAAGCAAAGTAGGAGATCCTTGGGATCCTTTGAGCTTTATCTCAACGGTAGATGCCTTGTGCAATAAATACGTTCATTACTCCAGGTTTAATGCTTCACCAAACGCGCCATCCACCTTACAACCGGCGTTTTATCCTTCTTCCTCCACTATACCAAAGCATTCCACTCTACCTGATACTACTTTCGCATAGGATTACAAGGAAACACTTAGGGTTTTTGGTATCTCTTTAAGGGTTGAGAGAGATTATGGCCTAGCCAACAATAATAGTACGTTTGATACTATTCAAATATAACATCTCGGTCTTTGGGAAGGAATTCGAACCAGTTTAAGATTATCTCGGACAAACTTGGAAGTGGCGTTGTGGGGAAGAAACACTCACTGAAGTTGCCTCTTGGCGGGAGATTTAAACTTTACACTAAACATTGATGAGATATGGGGCATAGTTGTTGTGATGGATCCTTTGGTTCCTTTTTGTAAAGATCTTTTTTATGATTCCCTGTGGATGTGGCATCAACCGAGTTGGTTCCGATGTCGCGCAGCGACATGATTGGGGAATCAAGTATTTTTAAAAGGCTCGATAGATTTTATATGAATAAAGATATGATTGGCTCAGAGTTGTGATATAGATCGTGAGTGGAACCTACCTATATTTTTGACCATGCTCCTATATTACTGCAACTTGATCTCGACATTTCGACGACTAGGCCTTCCTTTAAATTCAATCTAGTTTGGTTAAGAGATGAAACCTTTGTTGAATTAACAAGAGAGGTTTGGATGGATCAAAGATTTGAATTAATTGTAGGATCTCAGAGAAGATTGCTTGAGAAACTTTCGCTCCCAAAAAACAGGGTAAAATCTTGGTCGAAGGCTAAATTTAAAAGGGAACAAGAATTCTTAACAAATTTGGAAATAGAATTGGATAATTTTAATAGACAGAAAAACTCTGGAATTACAAGCGAGGATATAGAGCAACATGGATGGAGGTAGATCGTAACAAACTATTATTGGAGGATATAGAAAGTTGGAGGCAGAAAATCAAGGCAATCTAAATAAAGAGTGGCGACAAAAACACTTAAGTTCTTTTATAATTTTGCAAGTTATAGGAGAAACAAGAAATACCTGTGGAAAATTAGGGATGAGGTTGGTAATGTTCACATTGGTTAGGAAGCCATTAAAAAAGAAGTTGCATCCTGTTAGGGTCCTATAATATAGTCATCTGTTCTCCAGTCATCAAGTTGGGAATTTTTTTGATTAGGTTGAAAATGCTTTCATGATAAGGTGCTCAGGGGTAATGGTCCAGTGATATATCTAATGCTTCAAATAGATATCCAGATACATCCAATGTTGTCGCATGGTAAGTTTGAATTATGATGCCTCCACATAAGTTTTCGAAAGGTTTTAGGATGGCATAACCAACGAATAAAGTGTAACTTTTTACATTATCAAAAGTGGCAAAAACTTCTTAAAGTTGTAGTTTTTCACCAAGTATAATAGGGTAAGATGGGCTATTTTTTAAATCATTTGCACTCTTAGATATCTCAAGATCTCCTTGC
>JASDQU010436075.1:25647-52502 GCA_032191745.1 Picea mariana | reverse complement strand
CCATTAAACAGAGACAAAAGAACGAATTCAACTCATATGCATAGACAAAGATGAAGGAGGGTCTGACAATAACAAAACAAAGAAGCTTACAGGCTTGATATATTAAAGAAAATGTCTTTCATACAAAAACAGTAGAATATAGAACTCAAAATCGAACATTTAGTTCATCTTCTGTCTTCAGCTTTATAGCTTTACAATACATTTTTCAGATCCTAAAAGAATGGATCAGATATGCTAAAGATAGAAAGTCAAAACTAAATTGCAAAAGATAAGGAATGATCCTCAAAATGAGGTCAATTCCACATTTCATGGTCTTCCGATCTAGTAGAATCCGTGTGCAGTGCAGATAAGCCTTCGAAGGTTGTTTGATGACTCTTTGTGGAAAATGAAATTCGAATTTGTTGAGCTGTGAACAAACCCCAATTTGTTGCCACTAAAACAGGTGCCAAAACGAACTTGGATACCTTTTATAATCCTTATACCCCAAAAATGGATCTTGAATATGACTCTATAATTCAACATCTATCCATTACAAGTGTTTTCAAATGATTCGGATTAGTAAAACCTTGATCTATGCAAAATTTAGCTTTCTCTGGCCAGTGACAGGTTTCAATGGTTAACCCAGAGGAATTCTGGGTGTATTAACTACTGAAAGCTCTGCTTTTAGTGATTAATGAATAGTCATCATGTTCGCCTAAACCACCGAAAGTTTTAGCTTTCACCAAAATTTTCAAAATTGCAAAATTGAAATACCTTGCTGCTTCGATGAGTGTTCAAGGTCTTTTTGATGATGCTGCTCTTCTTCGTATAGATCTGGAAACTTTAGTTTGTTTTGTTGAAGACTGTGGTATGTTTACCATTGTTGTAGCTAACTCAGCTAGGGTTTCCAAACCTGTATGATCTTGAGCTAGAGGTTGGAATTCTTTTAACTTTCGCCTCAGAAGTCCAAGTTGCCTATACAACTTCATATTCTCTATTATCAACACCTTGTTCTTGTCCTTGATTTTATCATGCTTTTCCTTGAGAGATTGGTTAATGTTATAAAGTTCTGCATTTCTTTCATTCAACTATGTATTTGTCTTTTTAATGACCCTTTCTAAAACTTCCATCTCATATATATGTTTCAGAATTTTATTGATTTTTTGAGTCCTGGATGTTTAGGTTTGCTTGAAGAAGCTTTTTCTAATGGTTGACTGTGTTCATCTGGAGGAGTTGGTGAGGGAAAGTTGGGATAATCTTCAGCAACTTACTCAACCTATTTGTCACCATGTGTCTCTACTAACTCCTGCTCTGGCTCTAAGTCACTGTATGGTAGGTTCAAGGGGTTATCTCCCTCAGCAAAACCCTTTGTTTGCTCACCTTCTTTGCCAAAGTTTAGTTTCCTTTTGGCTCTCTTTCATTTGGCAGATGATGACTCTGTTGGCTCCTTTGGAGGTGAAATAGCCCTCCTCTTTATTCGACTACTCTTAGGGGTGAGGGACTTCTTTGTAGCAGACTTTTTTCCCTTTTTATCTTGTTGAAGATCAGTTGGGAACTCATTCCAGAATAGGAAATGATTCATGTCAACTTCTTTCTTTCTCAAGGATTCCTTAACTATGTGTGTGATTAACCCCTGGTGTGACACTTTGCTATCCACCTTAGTGGTCTTTACTTTAACCTTTCAGGCCATCTTAGTGAGTGCTTTGTGAAGGTAGAAAGGTAAGTTAATGGGTGACCTGCCAGTGAAGTGGTTCAACAGTTTGAAGTGATAAAACATTACCCTATTGTACCTGCCTTCACAGGTAATGTATGCAAAAATGGCCTTCAACAGAGCCTGCCATTTTGTCTCCAGAAATGAAATTGGGTTTTCCTTCTTCTAGATGAGAGTTTTATGTTGAGGTTGCAGATAGGATCTAAATTCAATGTCTGCTGGTAGAGTAGTCTTGAACCAACACTCACCCGTCCTAGGTAAACCGGTGATCTCTACAATGGATGCCTCATCTACTATAAACTCTTCCTTGCCTATTACAGCCCTCCTTCCATCGTATGATAAGGAAAATGCTTCTGAGAGCTGCTGATGGAAGTTTTCAAGATTTTTACAGTAGGAGAAAACACCAACCATCTTGAAGAATTCGGCCACTTCAGGGTGTGCCTCCAAGTACCAAGTTCCATCTAGTTCGGACCTGAGAGTTGGTCCAACTTTATGCATTTGATGATTTGGTTGAACTATCCCTACAATTTAGCAAAAATATGCGAGCTAGGGGGACAAAAACCTAAAGTTTAGGATGAACTAAGAGTGTATGTCGAGGTAAAAGACACAGAACAGGGTGACTCAGAGTTTGATTTGCATAAACTCATCTTCAACAGATTTTAATCAACAGTAAAGGCTGGATATTAATCGAGAATTTCAAATTCAAGTAAGAGATATAATTGAACTGAAACAGTGAGAGATTCTAAATACTACCTAATGAATCAGTCTTTTCTTTGAATTGGATGACAGATGGATTGATGACCAGCAACAGAACTCGAGCTTCACTTGGCAACAACGACAATTGATTTTAGCGTATGAGTTGGTTTATGAAAACACGGGATTATAGCTAATACACATAGTTTCGGTTTTGATTTGTATATGAATGGATTTGAAATGGTGATTAACTGGAGTAATTATGAACCTATCCCCTTGGGACTTGAAGTAATGATAATCCATGTGACTAATCAATGCAGCTAGCCGAGAATCAAACTCCTAACATTCTGTGTTATGTCGAGCCTTCATATGAAATGACAAATGGTGGTTTAAAAGGACAACAGAGCATCAATATCCCAATAAGATGTAATAATAACATCCTACCTCACCAAATTTATCAAGTTTTGGTAGTTATGTCTTCATGATTACGCCAACTAATAGCTAGCTCGTGCGAAAGCATGGCTTTTCTTTTTGCACGTAGAAAGCTTTTCGGTGGTTAACTAAGCTTTTGTTTTTCCCTTTTAACTACCCAGAACGAAAGCTTTTGGTGGTTAATGAGCGCTTTTCAGGCCCACTTAAACCATCGAAACCTGAGATTCTCTCTTTTGCTTGAAAAAACCAAATCAAATGTTTTATCAAAGTTTATTTACAGAAAATAGACTCTCTAACACACTTAAAGAAATTCAGAAATAGATTTTTGGACCACACTCTATCACCTAAAAAGAGAAATCTCAATAAATTTATTTGAGGAGATAACAGTACCAATGCAAGCCGCATTGTATCATCCATCGTCACCCATCTCTATATGCATTTTGAGATCTCTCTCCTCCAAGTCACTGAAAATCTCCTTATCTCCCGTCATGTGGAAGGAAGTGCCACTATCCAAATACCACACCGATAACAATACACTTGACGCCATGCATGCGATCAAGGAGAAGTCAAGTTCAAATTGTGAGGCAAGGGCCTCACCAGTTGTAGCTCTTGCCACCTTCTTATTCTTCTTCTTCTGCGGACAGTTAAGCGAGATGCCCATGTTCGTGACAGTGAAAACACTTCACTTTGGACAAATCCAGCTTCTTTCTTTTAGACTCATATTTTGAATGGAATTTTTTCACCTTCCCTTTCCTTTCCTTGGAAGACAAAAAAAATTCCTCTTCATCATCATGCTTTGATGAAGATCCATCTCTGGTGTTCTGCCTAAACTCCTCCTACACCAAATCCGACCATAGTCGTTCCCAATCTGGCAATTTTTCCCTTCCATTGACAGAATCTTGATAATTGTGCCAATTTTTGGGAATTCCTAGGAGAGACGAGCTCACTAAATCATCATCAGTGACTATTATTCCCACACTCCCCATATCATCCCGACATTGGAAAAACTTTGTGAGATATTTTGGAATGGAATCACCCTTCTCCATCTTGATCTTCCTGAGTTTATATTTGAGCGCCAATTTCCTATGGTCGTTGTTGTTTTGGAATAGATCCATCAAATTCTTCCACATTGCATATGGTGTGACTTTCCCATGGAGGCTTGAGACAATGCAGTCTCGTACTCCCTCCAACAGGATCCTCCTCGCCTTTTCCACTTTCTTTTGCCATGCGTCAAGATTTGCAATGTCTGCATCATCTGGATTAGGAACATCTTTGTCAATGAATTCCTTCAAGCCATTGTCTTCGAGTACTTCCTCCATCCTATCCTTCCAAGAAATGTAGTTTTCACTGCCATCGAGTGCATACTCTAAACTCAATCCATTGAAATCCATTTTGATCTTGAATCGGTTGTAGCACTAAGAAAGTCCTTCTGCAAATTCGAATTCTATCCAATCACAAACTCAGCTTCTACAATTTTTTGTGCTCTGATACCATGTTGAAATTTTAATAAAAATCATGTATGGCCTGGATTCTACTGATCTAACAATTATATGCCACTGTTAAATACAAAATAGCTTCTACAAATATTCTTGCAGAATTTAAAAAAGGATCGCCAATTGCAATATCAAGAAGAAAGATCAATCACACATAACACAGATGTTTTACTGGGAAAGCATAAAGCTAAAAACCCCACTATCATATATTATGTATATATCATGGATCATGAAACAATCTCATTCAAAACTCTAATCCAAGAGCTCTCAGTACAATATACAATCGTCTCACACTGTCATACAAAAATTGACAAATTCATGTTCCAATTCACTGCTTCCAGACAACCTGCCACCTCTGCACAATCCCTGCTAATGGAAATCCTTGAAATGAATGAATTCCTCTTTCCTAGGCTATGCAATCCTCATGGGAACATCCAATGTGTGTGTGGTTGATTGAGTGCACTCCCTAATGTCACAACTAATAATCAAAATGTCCCTTTCACCTATTATCTCAACTGGGTCTCCACTGGTTCTAACATGCATGTAGTTAACAGTGGTAAATCTTCAGTTGCATGTGATACCACTGATTGTGAATTAATTAATAATTAATTCACTGATCTCTGATCACTAGTGTAAGTTCAGTTACAACTAGTACAACTGAGATTAACTCACTTAACTGAGTTAAACTACTTTACAACTCACATAACTACACATATAACTCTGTTACAACTTCGAATCACTCAGTTATAACTAATTCGACTTGCATGTCCCACCAGTCAACCTTTGAACTCAAATTTCCTATAGCTAACTAATTTTCCACTTCAGTGAACTATTTCCAAGTGCTCATTGAGAATAGATTAATATTTATTGTCCAACTATTATTAAGGGATAATAATNATCTATAAATAGAATTTTCTCATCATCTAAAAATAGACTTCCACCTAAAAATAGCCTGAGGCTCCATCCTAGTGTAGGTGCATAATTTTCACTAGGATCTTCTTGTTGAATCTCAACAAGATCAGCCTTCGAGAGTCTTTCCTCTGAAGCACTCTTCCTCTGAACTGTGTGTATCTCCTCCATGTATCCTCGCCATCTCCTCCACGTATCCTCGCCACAACCAACAACTCGGATCTACTTTGCGATTTCGTGAATATTGCTAACTTCTTGGCACAAATTCTCTGAATCGCGAATTTCTAAAGGAACTCACGATTAACCACCATGCAAATTCTCTCATATTTGATGGTCTGAAATGACTCTGCTTCTCCAGAACGGATCTTGATCGCTTGACTTGCAAATACTTAAAAACTCCTCCTTCTTGAAGGAATTATCCCGCCCACTATTTGAAACTTGTCCTTTCTTAGAGATTGGACTCTTTGAAGGGTTTCTTCGACACTTAGTCAAATTTTGAATATGTGCAAGTCTTGCAACAAATCTTCACACACACTTCTGCGAGTAATTTCTCGGACTATTCCTCCTGAGATTCTGAGTCAAAAGACTTTGTCAACGCACTCCTTGTGGACAGTTTTCACACTCTGCACACAAAGCTCTGAGTTATCTCTTCCGAGATCAGAGCCGAACCAGGTTCTGTCAACGCACTCCTTGTGGATGATACACACTCCTTGCATAGGCTCATGGAAGAGAAACAAGTGAATCTTATCTAATTGTTCACATATTCATACATTCAACAGTATAACTCATACATTCATGAAACACAAAATAACAAAGAAGATTTAAGAAACAACAACACCACACATTTGGAGCAATATCCCTTTGTTATCTTCATTCAAATGTAAATGGCTACAGCTATGATAAAACAATAACAACTAAATCACAACAATCTCCTACTAATTTTCAGCTACCCTCATGTTCAACAGCCTCATTTGGGCATACAACACCTCTACTTATACTAGAGGGATCCTATGGTTCACTCCAACTACCTATCTTCTCGAAGTAAAAACTAACTACCACTTAAGCACTGTTACATTAAATTCTAAGAGTGAAACTCCCAAATCTCACGTGATTGTTTCAGCTTCCAAGTGTTTTGATCTTCTTTAATCATCCGTTCAAAAATATTTTTCAAGAAATGCCAGTTTTTAGAATCTCAACAATAATTCAAAATGTGCGTTAGGGCATTGAGTTGTCTCTCCATGTGTGTTTTGCTAAGAATTCTCCTGCATCATACTCCCTTGGAAAAAAATTCATGGACTCTTGTCCATGAGCTCCTGCAATAACTTTCCATGTTTATGGATATCTGCTTCATTTACCCAATTGGCATCTTCTATTGGGTGTCCTTTCCATTTTACCAAATACTCTAAATAATTGTTTCTCCTGGTCTTCTTACCAATCCTCTGGTCAATTATCTTCTTCATTTGTGGCTTTTCTTCTACAGACATCTGCTTCTCCCACTGAATCTCTTTCTGATATTTTGATTCTTTTTTGTCATCTTCCTTGTAAGGATACATGTCTAAAATGTTAAATATTGGTGATATACCCACATCCTCTGGCAGCTCTATCTCATAAGCATTGGCACCAAATTTCTTTAGGATCTTGCATGGTCCTATCTTCTTCAGCTTCAGTTTGTTATATGTTCCTGTTGGGAACCTTTCCTTCCTGAGATGTGCTAAAACTTGATCTCCTACTTCAAATTGAATCTCTCTCCTATGTTGATAAACTCTACATTTATACTCTCTGCTACTATTCTACAACTTCTCATTGATTTGACTATGAAGCTTCTACATTTCTGCAGTGAAGTCTTCTGCTCTAGCGCTTCTGAATTCACTCTGATCCAGATCTCTCAATTCTAATATTCCCATTGGTTTCATTCTGTACACTATCTGGAATGGACTCTTTCTCGTACTCATGTTCCCTGGGTCATTGTATGCAAACTCTGCTTGGGACGGAATTTGATCCCACTGGCTATGATGTTCAGTGACCAAACTCCTTAGCAAATCTACTAAAATCTGATTTACCACCTCAATTTGTCCATTTGTTTGAGGGAGATATGTTGAAATAAAAGACAATTTTCTTCCCAGCTTCTTCCATAATGTTCTCCAGAAATGACCAACGAATTTAGTGTCCCTATCTGAGACAATACTCCTAGGCAACCCATGAAGTCTCACAACTTCTTTGAAAAACAAATTTGCAATGTGTGTTGCATCACTTGTCTTGTGGCATGGGATAAAGTGTGCCATATTTGAGAATATATCAACTAAAAAAATATGGAATCACTTTCCCTTTCGGTTCTTGGCAATCCCAACAAAAAATCCATGCTTATTGCATCCCAAGGCCTATATGGAATATGCAATGGCTGATAAAATCTAGTGTTTTGTTTCTTTCCTTTTTCATACTGGCAAATCTTACATTTGTTTAAAAATTTCTTCACCTCTTGTTACACATGATTTTGGTCACTTTGGTGATGTCTTAACAATGATGTATTCAGGCTCCCAACATGGACTTTTTGCTTGAGAAAAGTGGCTCCTGTCTTCTTCCAAAAACATATTTTTAAGATGATTTTGCAGGTTGTCTATGACCTAGGGTGCGAGAATCCCTCATTCTCGCAGGCCACCCACACTTAGGGTGTGAACTTCTCACAGTATTCTCTATACACAGGGTGCGAACCTGTTTTTAAGCTTGGAAAGGGGAAGAGGTCTCGAGGGTTATAGAAGGGAATCTTATAGAAAATGAGTTGGCATTCACATGGTTTTCATTCTACTGACTTCTCATATTTGATGGGATCATCCTCATCCATGTAACCATCTCTCCTTCTCCTATATATTGAAAGGTTTCTCATGGAAAATGTTAAGCAAGATTGAATGAAGAATTGGTGAAATAATTTTGTGAAGAACCCTACTTGGATAGAAGCCTGAAGACTCTATTTGGTCTATCCAGAGGAATTGGATCTTCTTCATGCAAGTACAGAGCAATTGTGTTTGTTGGAACCAAGGTTCACTGAAAGGAAGCTTGCAACATCAAGGCGATCAGGTTGTATCTTCTACTTTCAATTAATATGATACAGCGGCATGTCCCTTTCCCATAAAGTCACTCTTACTTTATTGTGTAATTCCTTGATCATATGCATAAGTTGATGTTGAATATACTTTGCTATCTTCACTTTGGTTGGTTTGTGTTGTCTTGGACTTGACTTCATGAGAGCATCGGAGCGAATAGGGAACAACAGAGACCTAAGGAAGCGATATAAAGGTATGTCACTTATTCCTTCCTATTAGTAGATTCAATGATTACAACTTACGGAAAGATTCATGTCCTATCCTATTTTTTTCTAGATCCAGGTGGATCTAGGGAGATCTATTAGTGTCTACACCTACTGATTATTCTGATAACAAAATTGGCGACTTCGCTGGGGATGCAACCCATTTTTTATGGTTTTTGGTGGTTTTTCCTTGGCCATTTGCTCTTAACTTACCATTTTTCATTTCCATCAATCTCTAAGTCTTGAGGAGACCCTGATAGACTCCCTAGGTCCAGAAGTTCTTTCAAAAATTTTGTCCTTTTTCCAAATTTTGCTTAGTTTCAAGCCTTCTCGCATTGCACCCTTCTATAGCCTGCGAGAACCACTAGAGTTTGCACCCTGTTGTTTAGTCCAGTGTGAACCTCTCGCACTCTGCTTGTGACCAGCCTACGAGAATCCTTCATTCTCGCAATGTACACCACTGCTAGCCTGCGAACCCATTTGCAATTTTTTTGGATTAAGGTTTTTTGTATCCTCAGATGCCCAGATTTGTATGTGTGTTTGAAAAGAACATCTTTGGCCAGTGATTGATTGTTTCTTGACTTCATATTTTGTGAATGATTAGTCTTTGGAAATCGAAAGCTCTTCTTGTTCATTTTTCCTCAACTGTTACCTCTTGACCTTTTCTTAACAAGGATATAATCTCTGGTTTTGAAATCCAAGTGCTTGTTTGGTTGGGATCCGGTGATCGGTTTAAAAGTTGGGATTAATTGTCTTTTTCAATCGCTCATTACTTGGAAAATTGTTGCCCACATGCATTTGAAGAGACTAGTCTTGTCTGCTTGTTATTTTTGTCTTCATTAAAAGATTGGTTTAGGTTTTTGTTGTATATTGTATTTCATCAGTTGCTGGTTTTTTCTTAGTTACACCACTGTTGTGTGGTTTCTACTGAAAATTAAAAAACATTTTTCTTTTTAAGCAATTTTTTATTTTCGAAAATATCGGCATTCAATTGTTGAAATAGAACGAATAGAGAATTTGCATTATTCATGATTCGTTGATATTTCATTTCAAAGAAGATCATATATCATAGTTCAAGTTGTTCTAGAAAACTCCTCTTTCCCTCCCATAAATAGAATTCATCGAACAAAAAATTGGTATCATTCATTCTTATCTATGCATTGTTGGGTCAGAGTCTCACACAACATCGGTTTCATTTCCATCTCCTTTGAGTAACAACAACCTTTAATAATATTGTGCAATTTTTAAAATTTAACTAGTAACTCTTTTCTAGGACTCTATTACACCAACATTAGCTAGGCTAGAGCTTTGGAATAGGCAGTGAAATACACTCTCCAAAGCACAAAACACACAATATCATCTTGTGGTAAGGAGTGTCAAATTCCATTTGCAGCATTTTTTCCTAGGAAGCCCTTCTCACACAAGGGTCAAACCCAAGGTCACATTGAGATTGACAGAGTTACTCACCCTGCTTTGTTGATATCAATGTAGAGATTGCACGTATTACGGGGGTCACTTGAAGGTATACCCACAATGATGAGTGGAAGCCTCTCAAGCTGATTTCAGGCTAGATACCCTGCCCTTGCGTGTGGATCAGACTGTCGACTGTTCCCCCAGGCTTTATTGTTTTTGGTGGTAACCTTAGTGGCCTATCTTATTAGGGTCTTACACAAGGTGACTGTGAAGGGGCAAGTCTTCATGGAACCCGGAATCGATGTTGGCCAAACTCACTCGAGCTCCTTGGAGGGTATACCCATGATTATGTGTGGGAGCTTGCACCAGGCCGTAAGTCCTTTAAGCAGGTCATCAATGTAACTTTTCCACCCTAGCCCATCCCCTTCTTGTCTCGTCGTTGCGACGTTGGATTTCATCACCAACTAGTGACTTCGGAATTAGAAGGTCTTGTTTGTTTGGTTTTGCTTCCTAGATTTTTACTAGCGCATGTTGTTTGTTTACCCAAGTTGACCATAGAATTTCCTTCGTAATTTTTTAACTCAATCACAATTGACCCTCCACGTCATTCACGTAGAATGCAAGGCTTACCCCCAGAAAATCTGGAAGTTTCTCAACCCTTGCCTACCAACTCACCGGAGGGCTCTCCTCAACAGAGTGAAGTCCAAGACATTGCCACTCCACAAGTGGAAAGAACTAACTCTCTAGAACGGTTCCAAATTACTAATTCTCAAGAGGAATTTCGACTTCATCCTGACTCCGAGAGACACATTATGCGAGTGAATTCTTCCGGAGACTTGGTTGTTCAGTCTTCTGGATCACCGACTGGACCTTTCCTAGGACCTGAGGGTCAAGATCCTTTTTGGACTACTGGCATTTTTAGACAGGATCTTTTTGTCTTAGGAGCAGGCGTTAATATCACTGTCTAACCTGAGCTACCTGAAACATCTGATCCAGATGCAGTACCTTTTACTACTGCTTATTATTTTCCTGTTACAGAAGCTCCGCGAGGTGACCACATCTTGACTCTACCTTTACAAATGATCCATTATACAGATACTACGAGTCTTCACATCAGGATTACCATGGGCATCCAAGCCCCCATTGGCACACTGCTTTCGCCCAGAGTCACCCTGACACTTCCACCCAGATACCATGTGTTGAATGCCTCTATTCCCTCTCTTGCACAAATCTCCTTCGAGACTCCTGGCAGTTCCATGCCTTTTGGGCACCATCCTCCCGGTTCCATTCCAACACTTTCACTGCCCCCTTTCAGAGGACCTTTTCCATCCTCTATCAGAGGCACTGATCCTAGTGGCACCATTCCGTCGTTCACACCAAATTACCAGATTCCTATTGGTGGACAATTTCACCAAGGAGGCCCAACTCAACCCCCCCTTGCAGGCCAAATCCCAATTGGGACACAACCCCCGATTGGAGGGAAACCCCCACCGATCCCACCCTATGGACAAAACATACCTCCATCTTTGGCCTAGTATTGGAATCATCTTATACAACATAACCCTCACCGACTAGGGGGCAACAACTTCCAACTAGCTCCGTCATACCCATGGTATAGGCCAACCCTATCCAGGTACGTCTAATCCTATTTGGGGCTCGAATGCTCAACCCCATGCCCCCATTCAAGGGTACAAACCTATGATTTATTTGCCTCCACACCAACCACCGAATCTGCCTGGATCCTCTCATTATATGTAGACTACTTATGGTCCCACTGGTTTGTCGACAAGACTCTCTCCCCAAAGCCACCAGTACCTACATCTGAATAGACAGTTACCTTTCTTAGCCACCTTGGACCTTCCAGATCTATCGAGGATTTTAAATGATCTGGTCCGTCACTCTCCCCAATGGCCCTATATACCAACCAAATTACCATCTGACATCCCTAAATTCGATGGCAAACCGGGAGAGGACCCAAACAATCATGTCATGACTTTTCACCTTTAGTTCTCATCCAACTCCTTGATGGATGACTCTATTTGTTTATGCCTTTTTCAGTGAATCCTCACAGGTTCCGCCGCAAAGTGGTATATAGAATTACCACGAGGTTTCTTCACCAACTTCAACACCCTCGCTATGGATTTCCTCACCCACTACCAGTTAGCAATCCACTATGAAACGGGGACCGAGATTTTGAGTTCTTTCAAACAAACCAAAGCCACTCATATCTCTGATCACATTCATGAGTGGCGACGGAGAAGACGTCTCATCAAACTCGAACTTCCCAATCAGTTGTTGGCAGAGTGTTTCACGAAATCGTTCGTGAAAGACATCGGTCGTGACATCACCATGGGTGGAGTTGTCATGAAAGAACAGGCCATTAGTTGTGCTCAATACCTTGACCTCGTTTACTCACAAATGGGTACTCTTTACGACTTACTCCCCGATGCGCCTCATCCTTCTACTTCCACCACTTCAACTACTCCTACTACTTCTCATGCAGCTGACGGTGTGATTGGCACTTTCCATGCCCAAACTCATTCCATCCAAACCTCTAGCAACAACCCCAAACCCATTTCTTCTAATGTTCAAAATGCTCCATCTCCTACCCCTCCCACCAGCAAGACTTCTGAGGTAAATGTTGTTCAATCTACCCTCGCCAGTAAAAAAAAACCCAGTAAGGGAAAGGGTAAGAATAAGGAGGAAAAAAATAATTCGCAAGCAGAGAGAACCAAAACACCACCTGTTGACGATAGGGATAAGCACAAACCCTAATACCCTTGTCTTATCTGGGGTGATGATCACTACACTAAGGATTGTCCACGACGAGTCGAGGTTACTAAGTTCCTTCAAGGGACCACGAAGCCACCCACTCTAGCCATATTGTCACAACCCTTCCCTTCTCAACAATAGGCCCAATTGGTCATTCACAACCAACCTTCCCCCTCCAATACATTTTATGTCCTAATGTGTACAGGAGATTCAAATAAAAATTACATCACACTTACCACTCAAGCCAAAGATTATTCTTCCTCTAAAGAGAAGGTTGATGCTATACCTCCTTCGTTGGTCCAACCATCTCCCACGACTCCACCTACCAACGGTCCTCTTCATCTTGAACGACCAAGCCTCGACATAGTTCTTTTCCCTCCTCCAAAGGGCATCGTTCAAAAATCATCTTTCAATCCTCATGCCCGTGCTTCCTAGAACTACAGTATTGTTGAAGATCTGGCCCAAGCACCATCCATGATTTCAGCCCTTGAAGTCCTTCAAAGTTGTCCTATACAACGGAAGGCACTGTTGAAAGCTATTGGTGGAATCGAACCTATGGATATGAATTTAATAATTTTTGACTTGGAAGATCACATTCCAAGGTTACCCCCTCAACTCGCATTCCAAATACAAGTTATTGTCTCCGACAAAAACATTTGTAGAACAGTTATCAACGAGGGTGCCTCAACGTGTGTCATGTCTATTACCTGCTGGAAAGCCATCGGCTCTCCTCCTTTGAATGAATCCCATAACACACTCAAAGCCTTTAATGGCTCTGGTTTTAATCCTTACGGTGTCCTCCCTTCGTTGTTGATTACATTAGAAGGCAAAACGGTCCAAGTTGAAGTGGAAGTATTTGACGCTCCTCTCAATTACAACCTTCTACTTGGTCGTAGCTGGATATATTCCATGCACGTAGTTGTGTCGAATCTTTTCTGTGTTGTGTGTTTCCCACATCAAGGAAAGGTAATTACCGTCAACTAATTAGCCTTCTTTAACTCATATGCATGTACTAGCAACATATCATTCATTGCCAAACCCCCCCCAGATACGAGAACGTCGGTCTGGGTCTTCTTAAAGACTCCTCCTTAATGGGTACCTTCCTCATCCCACCACCCGATGTTCCACATCCATCTATCGCTTCGATCAACATGATCTCCACCTCTATTCATGGAACCCCTGCGTCTCATGACCCATGGCTGGTACCCAACCCCAGCGATCATCTTCATTACGACAACAAAATGCCTTTGAGTCCAGTCAAATCTTCCTATCAGGCCATTCAATCGGCAACCCCTTCTACCCCCTGTCTTGGTGATTTGTCTCTCAATCCTTTCCGCATCATTTTTCCCATGGACGAGATGATTATGTATGTTATGGAAGACACCCCCTAGGATGATGGACATCATCGTTCCATCCTCTTCCTGGAACAACACACCATCGAGAGCTACCAACGGATCGCGACCCTGTCAACCGTTGTCGTCATTTCTACCATTCCTGAACCTACACACGATGTGTTTTCCGAAGGGAAATTAAGTAATATCTAACCCACCATCCCCCTCAACATATCCATAAAACCTAGGATTGTCGAAAATGTGCATATCAAAGCTTCGTGTTCCCCTGACGAAATTGTCACCTACAAGTCATTTTTCAAAGAATTTTGTGATGTCTTCGCCTGGAGCTATGAAGAAATGTCAGGTATTGACCCCAACATTGTGATACAGGAGATCAAGACATACCCAGATGCTAAACCCGTCTAGCAATGCCTCCGTCTAGTCCACCCACATAAAGCGGTCACTATCAAGCTTGAAGTCGAGAAACTTCTCAAAGCCAGCTTTATTTACCTGGTGGCTCTCACTGACTGGGTTTCCAATCTTGTCTCGATCGACAAGAAACAAGGCACAATCCACGTGTGAGTTGATTATAGGGATATTAACAAAACATGTTCTAAAGACAACTTTCCTACCCGCTTCGTCAACCAGATCGTCGACAATTGTGCCAGAAGTGAAATCTTCTCTCTGATGGATGGTTTCTCCATATATAATCAAATCAATATCATTCCCGTGGACCAACACAAAACCGCTTTTATTTGTCCTTGGGGCACTTTTGCCTATTGGAAACTTCCTTTCGGTCTAAAAAATGTTGGCGCAACTTTTCAGCATGCTATGTCTTATGCCTTCCATGATATCAAGCACATTGTGCAGCCATATCTCGACGACTTACCCACTCATTCCATGCACCGTGTAGATCATCCAATACACCTCTGAGCCATTTTCCTCCAATGTCAGTTTTACCATATCCACTTGAATCCTCACAAATGCATTTTCTACATAGAATCTGGCCGACTTCTAGGCTTTATTGTTTCACGTCAAGGAATCAGAGTAGATCCTTTGAAGGTCAAGGCGATTCTCAATCTCCTTCCTCCTTCTTCGCTTCGTCATTTACAAAGTTTGCAAGGGAAAGCAAACTTTCTTCGTCGTTTCATCCTGAACTATGCCAAGCTAACTCTTGGATTTACGCGACTACTCAAAAAGGGGTATGATTTTGTATGGGATACCATCGCCAACAAATCTTTCAAAGATTTGAAACTGTCCCTGACACGTACTCCACTTCTCTTCACACCAGATTACAACGGCAATTATTTCCTCTACCTCGCAGCCTCAGATTACACCATCGCTATGGTTCTCATCCAGGAGGATGATTCTCATGACGAACATGTCATCTATTACTTGAGTCTAAGTCTTACGCCTACCGAAACCAAGTATTTACATGTCAAAAAACTGGCCTTGGTAGCCGTCCAAGCAGTTCAATGTTTCCGGCACTATATCCTCTCTCACAAGACTACGGTAATTTCTAACTGCAACCCTATGCAGCACATTCTCACACGTCAACTGCTAGGGGGGAAATACTCCAAATGGATCGTGATACTCTAGGAGTTTTACTTAGAATTTGAACGCGCTAAGTTCAAGAAATCCTTAGTGTTTGCTGAGTTGATATGTGACTTTCCCTACTCTGAGATGGAAAATGTAGCAGCTGATTCATTACCTGATGAATCCCTTTTCCCAATTAGTTCCAATGATCTTTGGTATGGACATATCATCATATATCTCCAAACCCATACTTTTTGGCCCAATTTGTCTAGTACTGACCATCGTCGAATACACTACCAAGCCCGTCAGTATATTATCCTCAGTGATACTCTTTATCGTCATGGGATTGACTCAGTTTTTTTATGCTGCCTCACATTTGATGAAGCCGAGAAAGCCCTAAATGACTGCCATTCTGGATCCTGTGGTGGTCATATGTCTGGGTCTGCTACTGCCCAGAAGATCTTGCGAGCAGGGTATCTTTGTCCTTCTTTATTTAACGACCGTATAATTATCATCCAAAAATGCCATGCTTACTAGACCTACAACCATAAAATACGGTCACATCCTGCTCCTCTTCACCCTGTGGTCTCCATCGGTCCTTTTGCGAAATGGGGTATCGATTTCATGACATGTCACCCTCACTCAGCCGGGGGGTATGGATACATTATTGTAGCCGTAGACTATTTTACGAAATGGGCCAAGGCAATGCCGACATTTGACAACACCCAAAAGACCACAACATTATTCATATTCAATCACATCATAGCTCATTTTGGTGTTCCTCAAGCTATCATCACTGATCACGGTAGCCACTTTAGAAACTTCATGATGTCTGAACTCACTGAAAATTCGGGTCTTCTCCATGAAAAATCAACACCCTAATACCCACAAGCCAACGACCAAGTCGAAGCAATTAACAAAGTCCTCATTACCATGCTTCGACAAATGATAGGGATTCACAAAACAAGTTGGCACATGATGTTGTTTTCAGCATTGTGGGCTTACCAGACATCCTTTAAGTCTGCTACTGGTTTTACACCATTCCGGTTAGTCTATGGTCTAGAAGCCATCCTGTCGATTGAATGTGAGATACCCTCCCTAAAACTAGCCGTCGAACTCCTCCCAAACACTTATGTCGAAGAAGAACGTCTATTATATCTCATGCGATTAGACGAAACTCATCGCAACACCACCCTAGTCATAGAAACCCAAAAGAAACATGTCAAATCCCAATACAACAAACATGTAAAGCCTCGTGTTTTCTTCGAAGGTGATCTGGTTCTCCTTTATGAACAAGATCGAGATATGCTAGGAGAAGGAAAATTTGAAGCTATGTGGCAAGGTCCTTATATTGTTAGACGATTTTTGGAGAAAGGAGCTTACGAGTTAGTATATTACAATGGTATCCCTTTGAGTGAACCCAGAAATGGGTTGTACTTAAAGAAGTACTATGCCTAAGATCACCTGTGCATGAGTAATTGTATTTTATTGTATCATACTTCTTGTGTGTTACTATAGAATGCTTTTTTGTTATCTGGTCTCTACCCTCGACCGCTTATGTTACATTGTGTTTGGTTTCCAGATGTTGGAGTCTTTGCTACCCCACATTGGCTTCACTGATGGCACTAGCCGTAGTACTCAGAACCTTTCTTCTACTGCTTGGGCAATTTACGCCCCTACAAATGAACTTATCACTCTACGAGGTGTGTGTCTCGATCGTGTGACCAACAATATTGCAGAGTATAGTGCCTTCATCGAATTGTTGATTGATGATATTTCACTCGGTATCCACCACTTGGTTGTACGACTCGATTCGCAACTAGTAGTACTACAGCTAAGTAATGTCTATGCTATTCAAAGTCCTACTTTATTGCAGGTATATTTACGAATTTGCCTCTTGGAGCGTTATTTTGATTATATTGAGTATCAGCACATTCCTAGATGTCTAAATACATTGATTGATGCATTAGCTAACTATGTATTAGACAGACATTTGGGCCATTTATAAACTAATCACATCACATGTATCACACAACACAAGATAAGCCGATAAAATCCGTATATATGTATATAACGATCAAAAGTTTTTTACGAAAGGTTTATGTCCAAGGACCAAAATCTCAAAATGTGAAGCTCATAGCTTCTACAAAATAGTGTCATGGGTGACGCTCACGATAACACACAACTTCCTGAGCCACCCTATGAAGAATTCAACTAATAGACTCTGACATGCCCACAGTGTGGCGCTGATAACGCCGAGGGATCTCCTCGATAGCCATGTCTAGAATGTCAGCAGTGAACCCCTCCAAGTTTTGTTCCACTACCTCATAGTCTTCGGCATCCCATTGCACCACTGGAGCCGCCTCTCCTCACCACTGAATAGGAGACGTTCCTGGAGATGTATATGGCCCCACATCTGTGTCATCAAAAAAATATTTTTGATCAGTTCTTGGACAAACATAAAAAAAAATTATATGATAAAAATTACAAGAACATTTAAAAGAACAAAATGTGTACTTCTTACCTAGGTCACTCCACTGAGCATCCTCAGGTAGGGATAAATCTGGATCCCCTCGGAAGTCCAAACTGGCATAGGCGTAGTCATCAACCATTAGCATCTGTGGTCGTAATCAGTCAAAGAATGAGTCATTGTATTTGTTGATGGGCCCAACTACGTGTTGGGCCATGAGGTTGCACCACCTCAGCATCCTCGAATCCTGTGGGGACGGTAAACCCCACTCAACCTATAATCTCAGGAATGGGACCCTCTCCAGAAATAAGGACACCAAAAGTGATTTGTACCCAAACTACTTCAAGTTGCCCTTCCTACATTTCGTCAATTGTCTCTTCATACTGCAGAGAACTGCATCTGACCAGTTGAAGACTCATGGCTCTGTGCACTCTATGGTGTATTGGAAGT
Source organism: Picea mariana (assembly GCA_032191745.1). Classification (NCBI taxonomy): domain Eukaryota; kingdom Viridiplantae; phylum Streptophyta; class Pinopsida; order Pinales; family Pinaceae; genus Picea; species Picea mariana. The sequence goes on along the minus strand of JASDQU010436075.1, from coordinate 34,012 downwards.
AGCTCTAGAGAGACATGTGTGGAGCTACGCTCCTGACCATGCGTGTTATAGTGAACAAGATGGTTCACAGGGTCAAATCTTGGACACCCCAAATAGCAACCTTGCCATTGTTTCTTTCTGCCTCTGGAACGCAGTACTGGTGAAAATACTCACTCATAGGGAGTCCGCCACCTCGGCTACCGGTTAAGATAGCATGGTACCCACGCCATGATAACCCTGTTAGAAAGTAGATATCCTCGATATATAGGGTCAATGTGTGGACTCCCACATGAAACAACTGTTGGTCCACGTCCCACATATGAACCAGGTACTCCAACAACCTGATTTGGGCCCTCATGCCCAAAATCTGGAAGAATTCAAGAGCCCGCAGTCTCGAAGGGCAGAAACGATACCCAGGTCATTCCTGCCAATGGCATCCTCCTCCTCATGTTCTCTTTCTCACCACTCCAGCATCGTGATGGTCAAATGCCTGCACAAGAACCATAAGAGAAAGGTCAACAACTTGTTTCAAACCTTGGCATAATTTTTATTGAGCAAAAATCAAATTGAATTTTCATTTTTCAACCCCTGCAGGTGCCCCTTTAGAACAGTGCGAGATTCTTGCAAGTGCCCTTAAGGCCGCCTATGAGAATCTTGGATTCTCATAGGTCCCGTATGGCTAGCCTACGAGAATGCTTGGGCGCAAGTTTTGGCCCTAAAACGAACCCAAAACCTTGAAAATTGCCAAAAAAAAATTAAACTAAACCATGGAAAAGATTGAAGATCAAGAGCTTACCTCGTTGACGGAGATGGTTTTCCAAATGGTCGCTTGTGCTTCCCACGATCCAGCAAAGAAATTTGGGGGAAAAAAAGGTGTTTTGGGCAAAGTTCTTGGCAAAATCACAATGAAAATGGTAAAAGCCCTTTTTACCCATATTTATTCACTTTTTACCATTTTTGTTGATTTTTATATTGTTTTGTCCATCAAACCTAAATGCCTAATAGTCCTATGAGTGTGACTTTTTTCAGATATAGTGACTTTGAAGTCCACACGAAGGAGTATGGATGTTTTTTCTTTTTTGTCGCATGTACGACTGCTTTTTGTGCTTTTTAGAAAAACCTCAAGCTCAGTCTTCGTTCGTTCTCACGCTCAAAAATACATGAGAACGTAACCAAGTATACTTTTCTCATATTTTCGTACTCGTCATGGTAACACGAAAATGAGAAACACAAAGGAGTATTCTTTAAGCTCTTTTCACACTCCTTAAAAATGAAAAGATCGTCGAGCGACCTTGTTCTGTTCACGCTCGTAAAAGTATCTGAACAAAACGTTTGAAGGGCGATAGTTTATCACTTTTTCGGTCCTGTTGAACTATTTTATGAAAAAGGAACTGAGAGATTTCTCTTTAAGTGTTTTTCAAACTCTAAAAACATGAAAAACCCTCAATTTTTCTATCTTTGGACTCGTTAAACAAACATCGAAAGACCCATAATGGGACCGAACCATGCCTTCCTAGGGTTTGTTAAACATACTCTGAGGGACTCATCTGAAGGATGAGCTTACATCAACAAGCATATGTTATCCTCCTCAAGCTTGCATAAAAATAAAGAGGTACTCGCCAGAAATGGTGGGGGAAATTTTGGGAAAGGGATGTGTTTTCGTATTCATATTAATGGCAGTAAGTGTTGCTCTTGAACATGACACCCCCTATTCATTATTTGAAGTCAGTTTGGGAAATCCATTTGTCTCTCATTCAACTTGCTACAAGGTCATATCCTGGGTCGTCTCTGATTCAGTGTTTCCAAGTCCTTGGTCATGTCATTGATATGTTCAAGAGAAGTTCATTCAAACCCTCGATTGAGTCGGCCATCTGCAGTTGTCCATTCTTGCCATGTCGGCCTTCCCTGTGTCCATTTCAACCTATATTCATACTCTGTTTCACCTTCAAAATATGTTACTTATTTCATGTCATTGATGGGGGATACATCAAGGCCCTCATGTGACAAGTCTTGTTCCATCGACTCCAACTCATTATCTGGAAACAAGACTTAGAAATTACTTGGTACCTTGGAACTTGCATACCTCAATGGCAGGTTTCCTCGCTTTCGACAGTGGGTTTTCATTATTGACCCCTGATTGGGAGATTCCATCGAATGTTCGACCTCAGATCATTTATTCACATTCGTTGGATTGTAGTAGTGTACCTTGGGAGTCATTGACATTAATGGTGATTTCCCTCGCACTTGTTAACTGTTTCATGAATGACCAGTAATCAAGTGGTTTCTACCATGTTCGACTTCAGCACATGTAATCACATGGATAGATTCGTACTTTCAAGTGACGATATTGAAGACCTTGGGTCTCATCTTTTTGATCTAGGTTGTGATGGAATATGTATGATTTGCATCAACACATAGATCCACTTTGTATATCACATGGCTATGTCATCTTAATTTGAGTCTTCTCACATAGATCCATAGTGTATTCCTGGTGGCTATGTAGTATTTTGACGACATGGATCCACGGTGTATGATTGGTGCCATGACCTACGTTCATGATGTCATCCATCTGTGATCTGAGTATGGGAATGCCTACCTTAGAACTGGTATTATATTCTGCAGATGCTTGGTTGTTTGCAGGTTTTCGATTAGGTGCACTCCTGATTTTTGACACACACACGCAGTTTACAAAGTATTTCGGCTGTCACAGATTCTGGCCTCATACTTTGGGGGGCATTCTGTTACACATGATTTTGGTCACTTTGGTGATGTCTTAATAGTGATGTATTCAGACTCCCAACATGGACTTTTTTCTTGAGAAAAGTGGCTCCTGTCTTCTTCCAAAAACATATTTTTAAGATGAGTTCGCAGGCTGTCTATGACCTAGGGTGTGAGAATCCCTCATTCTCGCAAGCCACCCACACTTAGGGTGTGAACTTTTTGCAGTCTACTCTATACATAGGGTGCGAACCTGTTTTTAATCTTGGAAAGGGGAAGAGGTCTCGAGGGTTCTAGAAGGGAATCTTCTAGAAAATGAGTTGGCATTAGCATGGTTGTCATTCTACTAACTTCCCAGATTGATGGGATCATCCTCATCCATGTAATCATCTCTCTTTCTCCTATATATTGAAAGGTTTCTCATGGAAAAGGTTAAGCAAGATTGAATGAAGAATTGGTGAAATAATTGTGTGAAGAACCCTGCTTGGACAGAAGCTTGAAGACTCTATTTGGTCTATCAAGAGGAATTGGATATTCTTCATGCAAGTACAGAGAAAGTGTGTGTGTTGGAACCAAGGGTCACTGAAAGGAATCTTGCAACATCAAGGCGATCAGGTTGTATCTTCTACTTTCAATTAATATGATACAGCATCATGTCCCTTTCCCATAAAGTCACTCTTACTTTATTGTGTAATTCCTTGATCATATGCATAAGTTGATGTTGAATGTACTTTTCTATCTTCACTTTGGTTGGTTTGTGTTGTCTTGGACTTGACTTCATGAGAGCGTCGAAGTGAAGCGGGAACAACAGAGACCTAAGGAAGCGATATAAAGGTATGTCACTTATTCCTTCCTATTAGTAGATTCAATGATTACAACTTCGGGAAACAGTCATGTTCTGTTCTGTTTTGTTCTAGATCCAGGTGGATCTAGGGAGATCTATTAGTGTTCACACCTACCGATTAGTCTGATAACACCTCTGCTCTCATACCCGACCAATAGTATGAACTGTTCAACTGTGCAAATGTCTTTTCATGGCCAAAATGTCATGCTAGACCTCCACTATGTTTTTCCTTCAGCATATTTTCTCTCATTGAACACTTTGGTATGCACAACTGGCAACCTTTAAAAAGCAGTCCATCTTGAATCAGATACTATTTCCACTAGATTATGTCTCTGAGCACAGGATTTGTACATGCTTCATTTGCTTCTTTAAAATTTGTATCATCATAATACATCTCCTTAAGGTGTTCAAACCCTAAGGTATTCACTTGGAATTCCTACAGAATCAGAGATCTCCTACTCAATGCATTAGCAACTTTGTTAGCATTACCAAAAATATGTTTAATGACAAAAGTGAAATTTTGCATAAACTATATCCACTTAGAATGTCTTTGATTTAACTTCTCATGTCTGGTTATGAATTGTAAATCTTGATTATCGCTATACAAAACAAACTCTTTTGGAACAAGTTAGTGCCTCCATTTCTTCAAGGCTTGAATTATTTCATAAAAATACTTATCATATGTGGAGTAGTAACACAGTTGGTACTACACATGGACTCGAGCTCTCTCTGACCAAACCCTTGTCTAATAAATAATGGACTTGTCTCTTTACCTCCTCATTCTCTCGAGGTGTCAATATGTATGTTGCTTTGTTCGTCAGACTTGCTCCTAGTATTAGATCAATGTGATGTCTAATACTTCTCATGGGTGGAAATGAATTAGGTAACTCACCCACTACTATGTCAGCAAAATTCTCTAACAGCTCCTGAACTTCCTCAGGAAAATAATCCATAGAAGTACTTGCAAGGATAACTCTAGGTTTCCTCACCACAACAAATTGAATTCCATGCTTCTTCTTAACTTCACTTAGGAGTTCCTTCCCACTCATGAGAAGTATACTTGTGTTGGCTTCTTCCTTTACTTTCTTCTCCTCTATTGGAAGAAACATGTTTGTCCTACCATTCATCTCCAAAGTATAAGTATTTTTTCTCCCATCATGAATGGCATTCCCATCAAACTACCATGGTCTTCCCAACAAAACATGACATACATCCATGGGAATCACATCACACCGAATCTCATCTCTATATCCTCCTATTTTAAATTCAACAAAGCACTATTTAGTTACCATTACCTGGTGTCCTTTCTGCAACCATGAGACTTTATATGGATTCAGATGTGTAGTTGTCTACAGCTCCAATTTCTCCACCATGGATACTAAGTTATCAGTGCTCCCATTGTCAATTATCACTTTGCATACTCTATCATTAGTCTTGCAAGTAGTCCTGAATAAATTGTTCCTCTGCACTGGATTTTCAACCTCTAGCTTTGGTTTTGAGAGAACCTTCTTCAACATGAGGGATCTTCCATCTTTTTCCCCTTCTGCTTCAACATTCGACTTTTGTGCTTCTGAAATGTGAGCTTCACCTCCTTCTTTATTTTTCTCGGTACATTCCCAAGACATGTGTCATGTCTTTCCACAAGCATAACACCTTACCTCTCATCCTCTACCTTTTCATCTTTCTCTAGGAAAATAATTTCTTCAACCACTCTTTCTCCCTCGGGAACTTCCTCCTCTTTTTGAGTGACTATGTGGTTTTTTAGTCTCACCCTTGGGATTTTGTGTCTTGTCTTGGAAAATTCCCTTGCCTCTGTTTGGAATTCTTCCCCTGCTTTGATGGATCTATTTTCTAGCCAACTTATCCTCTTCCTTCAGTGCAATCTGATAAGCATCCTCTACTTTCCTCATTGTCATCATGTTGATCTCATCCTGGATTTCATATCTCAGGCCACTTATATACCTAGAAACTTTTTCATCATCTTTCTCCATCTGTCTAGTCTTGATGCTAAGTCTATAAAAATCCTATGTGTACTCTTTCATTTTCATTCCTTTATGTCTCAGGTTCTGCAATTTCCTGAACAAATTTATCTGATAATATTTGGGTATGAACTTAGCCTTCATATTGGCTACCATTATGTCCCAACTCTTGATCTTTTACTTACCTTTTCTTCTTCTGTCAACCTGTAGTTCATCCCACCACAATGTTGGATGTCCTTTTAATCTGGTGATAGCATGTCTCACCTTCTTCTCCTCATAAACATCTTCATATTTGAAATACTTATCCATTGCTCGTATCCAATCAAGAAATTATTCAACATCTAGATTACCTTCATACATAGGGATGTCTATCTTTGTTCTAGCTCCCAATTTGAAAACCGCTCTTAGAAAGCGTTCCTCGACAGCATCTTCCCCTATAGCTTCTTCAACTTCTATTTCTTCTCTTTCTGCATCGTTGACATCTCCAGCGTCAGGTTCTCTCCTTTGTGTTGTCTCCATCGCATCCAACCTTGCACAAAGTTCTCTCATTTCTCTTTCAACAGCTTGATTTGCTACAAGTGACTCCTTTTCTTCACTCACACAGAGTACAATTTGAGATCTTTAGGCTCTTATAGCACTTGATGTAGACCCCCCTTCTCTCCTCGGGGTTGCATGACCTCCCGGTCAAGGATCTTCAACTACCTAGGTTGGATTATCTCCTTGAGGCCTTGTTGGCCCCAAACTAAATTAAACACAGGCCCTTTTATCACCTTAGGTGCAGGTCGTATGGTACCCATAGGCCCCTTTCCTTAGCGTTTTAAAGTCTTGAGATTTTGGGCATTAGCTCCTTCCACTAGTCCCTTTCCACATATGACATCGAGCTATGACTCAGGGATTAACCTCATGATAACTTCATAACTTCAGGTTTTGGCATTCTTACCAACAGTTGCACCCTTTTCGTCCAAACCCCGAATGGCGAACTCGCCTGGGCAGATCTATGGTTCATGTCTCTCCCACATCCAACGGTTGTGATCCGCTTTGGACTTCGGCCTTCGGGAGTTTCAAACGTCTTAACAATCCTTTTCCCCAAAGTATTATGTACCCAAAGATTCATATTAAGCACCACGTACTTCTCTTTATCGACGGCTAAGATTTGTCCCTTACTCCACTTCAGACTACTAATAGTCAACATCCCTCTTTCTCTTCATCTCTTCTTTGAAATCCATGAACTAGTGATGTGTGTCCTTCCCAAATTGACGGTCATGATCTACTCTATTAGATCGGCCCTCGAGAGTCTTTCCTCTAAACCATGTGGATCTCCACCACATATCCTCGACACAACCAATGGCTCAGATCTACTTCGTGCTTTGGGATTTTGGGAAGATTGCTAACTTCTTGGAAAAAAATCTCTGAATCGCAAATTTCTAAAGGAACTCATGGTTAAACACCATGCAAATTCTCTCAAATATGATGGTCTGAAATGACTCTGCTTCTCCAGAATGGATCTTGATCACTCAACTTGCAAATACTTAAAAACTACTCCTTCTTGAACGATTTATCCCGCCCACTTTTTGGAACTTGTCCTTTCTTAGAGCTTGGACTCTTTGAAGGGTTTATTTGACACAAACGAATTTTGGATCTGTGCATGCCTTGCAACAGATCTTCACACAAAATTTTGTGAGCAATTTCTCGGACTACTCCTCCTGAGCTTCTGAGTAAAAAGACTCTATCGATGCACTCCTTGCGGGCGTTTTTCACACTCTGCACACAAATATTCGAGTTATCTCTTTTGAGCTTAGAGTTGAACTAGTTTCTATCAATGCACTCCTTACGTAGGCTCATGGAAGAGAAACAAGTGAAGCTTATCTAATGTTTCACAGATTCATACATTCAACAGTATAACTCATACATTCATGAAACACAAAATAACAGAGAATATTTAAGCAACAACAACACCACACATTTGGATCAATATCCCTCTATTATCTTCATTCAAATGTAAATGGCTACAACTATGATAAAAAAACAACAACTAAAATCCAGCAACAACTAAATCACAACAATCTCCTACTAATTTGCAGCTACCCTCGTGTTCAGCAGCCTCATTTGGGCATAAAACACCTCTACTTATACCAGAGGGCTCCCAGGGTTCCCTCTGACTACCTATCTTCTTGAAGTAAAAACTACCACGTAAGCATCCTTACATTAAAGTCTAAGAGTGAAACTCCTAGATCTCATGTGATCGTTTTAGCTTCCAACTATTTTGATCTTCTTTAATCATCCGTTCAAAAAGATTTTCAGGAAACGCTAGTTTTTAGAATCTCAACAATAATTCAAAAGGCGTGTTAGGGCGATGAGTTGTCTCTCCACATGTTTTTTGCTGATGATGCTCCTGCATCATAAGTGCATTCAATAAACTAAATTGACAAAATATTGAGAAATGCATAAGATTGAAAAAATCATAACAAATATTAAAAAAAACATCATAATAATAAACTAAAAAAGTGGATTATAATAACAATAATAACATATAATAACATAAACCTATCTTAATGTGGATATTTTAAGTATTGATAAGTTTGGATTTAGGGTTAATATGGATTTATGTTAATATAATATTTTAAAAATAAAAATAAAAATAAAAATAAAAACTCATTATAAATGAGAGGTGTAACATCCACATTTATAAGGAGGTGGATTTCAAAGGAGGTTGGAGCTATGAGGTTTTTGAAAATAGGAATGACGAGTTAGATGTTAGGGTTTGGAGGTGTGAACTAGTATTCAATAGGTAATAGAGCATGGAATAGGGACTGTTGGTAGTAGGGGTTCACAAGCCAATGGAGGA
>JASDQU010436075.1:0-12385 GCA_032191745.1 Picea mariana | reverse complement strand
TGCGTAAATAACAATCAATTTGTGTGAATAAAGGCAGGCCTTGAGAATTTTTTAGAGAATGGTTGAATGTTGACTTGATAGCCTAATGGACTAGACACAACACAAAATTGTGGATGCTTGCAGAGTAAGTTGTAGAGGTTAAAGGTTGGGAGCAGCCCTAGGATAAGGCACTAAAACTACAAGAGTTCTTAGAGACTCACAAGGAGCACTCTATCCCCCATGGAGCCTATGTTAGCACAATATTGGTTTATTCCTCAGCTTTGCATAAGTCCTTCATTATTCATTTTGGAAAATGAATATATTGGGGGGAAATTAAATTCATATTGGGTTATGTCCAATCTCCAAGTTCAAGCATTAATCGACATCTCAAGAGAAAACTAGCCAAACACACAAGCATTGACAACACTCTCACAAGGTTCCAAGCATCAAAATCACACATGGATTTATGCTACCTAATCACATGCAGACACACAAGTGGGTGCTACCTAAATTCTGGTAGAAAACGAATTGTGCAGAGTTATTTTACCAGTTTTGAGTCATTAACTTGAAACTTGGATTATGAACAAATGGGAACGAAGTTTTGAAACTGGAGGAGGTTTTTGTTCATCACATACCAAATAAAAAAAAATATATCTCAATTTTTCAAAATTTGCTAAGGTCAGAGAGTTATTTGACATAGAAATGGTGCTACAGAACATGTTCCTTAAACTTTGTTTTAAGACTACTTAACTGACATTTTTGACCAGTTGACTTCTAGGAGGATTTCCAGGTGAAATAAGATGAATTTTAAAAATAAAAAGGATTGTATTGTCAATTACAGACCCAAGAACATTAACCTCTTTCATTTTTTACACAGGTGACATGGATTGGAAGATTCGAAAGAATCTTTGATCCCTATGTTTTCAATTTTTGTGTTTTCCTGTTCGAGGCATGTTTTTGTGGCACCTATTGCGGCCAACTAGAGATGAAATTAACAAAAATGAGAGAGGTTTTTCTTCATAACGAGATTATATACAAAACTAGTTCTCATATTTTACACAGATGTTTCATTTTGAAAATTACAAGTGGCATTTTGAAGCCTAGTTTTCATAATTTCGCCTCCTGAAAAGAAGGAAATCAGTTAAAACATGTCATTCTTTGTTTGTAATTGTTTCTATTTTGGGAAAGGGGTTGGAGTTCGAATTGGTGATATGGAAAGGACCTATGGTGCTATATATTTCATGGTACAAGAGTAGAGTGAAGTTCATATGGTTGAGCAAGGCTCCCTTATACTGTAATATTTTGATGAAGTTACTTTGATATGGCTATGTACAGGATTTAAGACATTTTGGATAATATAAATCATCTTCTCTTTCAGCTTATTTTCTTCTGATGCTAAATTTTCATGCTTTGAATGATTCACATGAATGGTTGCGGTGATATTATGATGGATTTTTTATCGTTATATTATCATGATGTTTATTTAGCTTCCTTATTTTCTGAACTGAAGAAGATCTTGTGTTAAGAATCTTTCTTCCTTAGGATTTTTGTAGACTTGATGTTTACACCATCCCCTACATTCCTCTCATTGAAGTCTTCCCTCTATTCATACTCACTGTCAATTACTAATTGAAGTTAGCCAAGACCTTGATTGTTGGTGCATGCTAGCCCTGTTTTCTGAGTTGGAACATTATTATTTTGAGTCTTGTCCATTTGACCTTAAAAAAAAAACTCATTTACATTTACAAAAATTTTGATGTTACCAAGCTCACCTGATTATAGTCTAGGGTGACTTTTGGAGTGATAACACTATGGACGCTCACTGGCGGCGAGGTCATGCTTGTATGATACCGAGGTATCTTCGTCGGGGCTATAGACGCTCCCTGGTAGTGAAGCAATGACTGGAATGAGAGGTGAAGAAAATACTTTGGTCTACAGTGGTTGACTTAATTTTTCTTCATGGTGTCACTCTCACAATTTTTCTATGGATTTATGAAGTTTCCCAAAAATGATCACTCGAATTATCTGGAAGATGATTGATAACAAAATTTTCTTTATGGCTTACATACAGACCATTGAATGTGTGGTACTTAAGCTGAGTGATGAATGGACTTTTAAAAGGTAATTTTTTCTTCTATCTAATTGAATTTTCTCTCTCGTTTTGGAACCCATAGATAACTAGTTCTTCCCAGTAAGTCCTCATTTGTTGTGGGTCATTTCACAACAACACCCCCATCTTTTTAAATTTTATGGGGCCCTAAAATATTTTTCTCTTTTTATTTTTTGCATATCCTTTACCCTACAAGACCTGCATTCTTACTTCTCTAAGACAACCCAATCTTAACTCAAATTTGTTTCGGGATCCGTTCATCAGAGTCCCATTTCAACGTGTTAATTTAAACTTTGATCTTCACACTCTGATTACTCTGGCTCTTACATTGGTTCATTATGAACCATCAAACAACCACCTCCCCAAGTGGCATCCCAATATTGGACTATTGACTTCTCCTTTTTTCATTATCCAATGAGTTGTTTTTATTACTTTTGGGACATAAAAATGTTTCTAAGGTATAGAAGGAATATTACCTTCGACAATGTCCTTGTTGGGATCCTTTTTAAGCATCATCTTATCACACTCCGAAAATAAAACTTTGATGGACTCTTGACCCTTCTCACGTGTGTCCCGCACTTTCTCCTAGGTCGAAAGAATATTCTTCGATATCGTTGTCCTCGGAGCTCAAACGTTTCCACATCCTTCAAACCTCTGACAGCCTTGTCCCGAAATCCTATAAAGCACATAGTTTAGCATGCCTTTCTAAAGAAAATGAATATTCTTTTGATAACTTCCCCTCAGGTTTTAGTTCTTCACTCATCTTTATTTACCCTGATGCCAATACCCCGATAGGTCCCACCTATTTCCATATCACTATTTATTGATTGACGTGCTAGGCCCACCCACTGGTCCACATATAAGGGAATGTGCCTTTGATACCTTTCCCTTCGGAGTTCGAAAAAACCATGATCTCTCATACTTTGAAGGATCAACCCCGATAACGATCTTATTTGAAGATTTGGATTAGCACTTTTGTCGATGCCCAAATCAATGAATCTATCCTTCTTAATAAGCTTTAATTAGGGAAATGACATGCATTAACGGGAAAATTTAAGATCAAATTTAGCAAGATCCTTGTACACACCTGAGTTATGGCATACTCTTTCTAGTTGGATGTGCATTGTGAGTTATAAAAAACACCCTTTCAAAACACATCTTGCACCATAAGCTTTTGAAACACATTCCACTAAGTTTGATTTTTGTCTAGAATCCCTCACTTATTGAGATCGCCTTCTCTGTTACTGCAACTGCTTGTTTACCGATAACCTTTGTTTTCTATTGCTTGACTAGTTTTTCATTATTACAACTAATGTGTTATGCTTAAGATAAGTTGATATTCTTTTTAACGTGTAATTTTAGGTTAATTTGGTTATTCATCATGGCAAGCCAGAATCCCAAAAGATATAGAAGTTTGGTGTACTTCCAAGGTGTCACAGGCCCCCAATCATCATCTCGACCGATCGAAACTCTGGTGACTGACACAATTCCTCATACTAGCAAGGACCATTGCCCCATATTTGAAGATATCTATAGGATATTTGAATCTGCATATTTTCCTCAAGACAACGAAGTTTTAGAGGTGTACTAGAATATCATGAAAAGAAGTATCCACCTAGTAGCTGCGAGACCTCAGTTATTCCCATACAACAAGGTAGCACAGAGGTGCCTCAAACAATTTGACTCGTCCACGGTGAAAATCATGAACAAGTAGGGGGTGTGGGTATCTTCTCTCGGAACATAGGATATTGTCTCCAGATATCACCTTCCCACTCCTACTTGCTCACTTAATGAGCCTTTCCTAAAAGGGTTCTCACAGGCAAGCAAAGGACTGGAAAAATAGATGAAACACTAGTGGGTGGATGAGGATGAAACCTTAAACAAGTTCAAAAACACTTCCCCACCCACAAGCTTAAAAATCCTTACAAGTTTTTGGTGGTCATTCTCTGTCATTTATATGGAGAAGGAAAGAGTACGCACTTCCAAATTGACTGGTTACCTTTGGCACACATTGTTGTTAGAATGGGACAAATATTCAATTGGGAGGATATCCTAGCCTTTAATATATGCCTACACACAAAGAATCTCCTAGGTATGAAGAAGTCATGGTTTTATATGTCTGCATATATGATATATGTCATTTGTTCCTCAGTACAATTTCCCGAAATGGGATGGAATTGGGATTGAATTCAACCCCCCATTCATGTTTATTTCTCCCAATTATGGAGCGTAAAGTTTAGAAAACATCTTTATGATATTTGCAATTTATTCCTTTCCCCTTTGAATTCTTTCCTTTTCAACTTCCCCAGACACAGGATAGTCTTTGAGGCTAGAAATGCAATGAAAGGGGTGGCCGATTGATTTTTCTACAAGTATTATTGATTTATCAGGGTTTATGGGACCATAGGGGCCCCACATACCTTTCCATATTTCATCCCATACCAATTACTAATGAGGGAAATAGCATACTAAACGATGGGGTCTGGCATCACCACACTTTTGCAAACCAGCAGTAAACGATTGTGGCCAATCCTCCCTCTCCACATTGGAATCCATTCCATCTCCAATGCTCAACATTAAAGGAAGGAATTTGAGACCTTACAGGAGTTAATAATGTGCTCGGGTGAGCCTAAATGCCATGATCCTCATGAGATAGATATTATTCATGTCAATTATGTCAACCTCACTCATCCAAATATTCACATTGTTGATTTTGAGGAGGATAAATTTAAATGAGTACTCTCGTATGATGAAGTCTTGCACCAGTTGTCCCATGATGCTGCAAAGTGAGAACTTTATATCGAACAAGAATAATTCAATATGAAAATTTTATCCCAATTCCATAATTTGTGTCAGCAAGAACAAGATCTCAGCAATGCCAAAGAACAAGAGAATACCAAAAAATAAAAAAATATTGAGCACAAAAGGCTCCAAGGGAAGCAATATTATCAAAGAAGATAGACTGAGGAGAATATCAGGATAGAACATGAGAGTTTGGCACATCAGGACTCTCTGCATAAGAAGAAATAATAAGAAGCTAAAAAAATTTCAAAGGATGAGGAGGCCAAGAGGATAGCTAATGAAGCACAAGCCAGGAAACTGGCTCAAGAGGCAGAGGAAAAGAAATTGGATGACAAGGTAAAATCAAATATAAAATCTGATGATATTTTGAAAAATAAATTAAACCAAACCCCAGGCACTCCGTCGACACCGAACCTAGGCATTGTGAATATACCTCCTCTAGATTACACCCCCATAAGATCCATACCAGGGGATTCCTTTCTCTCTTCCCAAGCTCTCAATTTTGAAGGATCTGTAGTCATTATTGGAGACTACTAATTCGACAACAAAACTAGAAGCATCGAGAAGATATCAGTGAAAAGAAAGAGAGGATAAGACACCAAGTCTAGGTCATATGAAGTAAGGATATTAGAATGGAAGGTTGGGCCTAATCCTAAAGAGAATGTGGTTCAATCAGTTGTAGCGCTCAATGCCTTTGCAGGATTAAATGCCTCCTCTATTTTGTAGGTAACCAATGCCCTAAACAATGTCAAGAACTGAGTAGTAGAGATGGAAACAGATTTGAAAGGCGTAAAAGACCAATTCACCATAGATATCTGAGAAGTTGTTGAAGCAGTTGAAGGTCTAAATTCAGGTAATATCAATGGTGCCCTACATGCACAAAGAGACCACTTGAACGAAGAGTTTGAAAAGAGGATGAAAATCCCATGGTACACCCACAAGAATGAGTTAGAAGTGGAAAGACATAAACTCAATTTCTCTCTGGAAGAGACTAGAGCCTCAACATGTATTTTGGAGTCCATCAAAGCACAAGCATTGGATTCCAGTGAAAATTTACGAAGGCGAGGAATGAACTTCTTAATATTTTGATCAACATACAGGTGGAGCGGAAAGAACAACTTAATTTTTAGAACACTATGATAGAGACTCAAGGAATATATCGGGAAGCTATCAAGGATTTTGAGGAGATGGTTAATTGGAAGGACGTGAACGAACCTCCACCTACCTTCCTACCCATATATTAGAAAAGAGAAAGACTTAGGTACCAAATTCTTTTCGACACCAGCAAGCCTCTCTTCATAAGTGTCTTCTTCACCCAAGGAGTAGTTGTTGAAACATGTTCACAACTATGGAAAGAAGATAATGATCTTGTCCCAGAGGCAGGGGTACAGCCATTGCAGTCTATAGATGAAATGAATTATGTCATCACTAGGGTAGTGGAAGTGGAATATCTAAATAAATCTAGTCAGGTGAGAATTCGGGATATGATATTACTTGAAGAAAAATCAATCGAAGAATATATAATGTTTCCTACTTGGCTTGCCCATAAGATTCAATCCTTTGTAAAAGCCACGGCGAAGAAGTTATGCCAAGAAGTGTCTGCAAAAATCTGTAATGGGGAATCGACCTTAGACAGATTGCAATCAAGCAAACTCAAGAGCATTTTAAACAACTAATCCACTTAGAAATAATATCAAGACCAACAACAGGAGCGGACCACGTCATGATTACATGATTCCATAGTCCTTTCCAGATGTTGTTTTCTTCTCATATTGTAATCTATTATGGAATGTGTAGATTCTTTTTGTGAAACAGCCCAAATTTTTATGATTACCAAGAAGAATAATTGGAAGAATTTCAACCCTCACTATATAAAGGGAGTGCTACCCATTTGAAAGGGATTTTGGTTTTTGAAGCTAGGACAAAAATATTTTTACTGCAAGATAATTTGAATCCAAGAGACATTTTGTTGGACCTTGACCAATTTTTAAGAAAACATTGGTTGGGTTTGACCACTTTTGGGACTTTGACAGGCTGTTCGAAGATGGAGCGCCCAGGCGAAGATGAGATCATGGGATCTCACTTGTTTTGTGGACTTGTGGACCTAGTAAAGGGTTTACTAGGGTTTATGTAATGGGTTATGGGATATCGTCCCATGGGTTTACCCATGATTAGGCATTTTTATAAATGTATAAATAAGTAGCTAAGCAATGTAAGAATCCTGGTTGGCTATGTGCACAATATGTTGTAAGTATTAATGTTGGATTAGTGCAAGAATATGTTAAGGCTTGCAGAGATGAGTGCAAGAGGTTGTAAGTTGCTTTGTGCGAACAGACTATGTACAGTGATTCTCTGTGCTAATAAGGAATTGGCTTTGTGCCTTGACCTGATTTTGGGGAGGAGGATCTGGTGCACAAGGCGCAGATCTCTTGTCCTCTACAGATTTTGGCTCTGTGGATTTGTGCACAGGAGCAGACAAATGTAAGAAGATTGAAGAATAATAAAGAAGAAGAAAAATTTGGTGGACGTATCCCCACACTAGGGTGAACCATGTATATCATGTGTCTTGATGTGCTTTGTGAAATGTGAATTATAGTGTTTATCTGCTTAGTATTGTTGTTATACTGTATGATGGATGACTCTGATGTTGTTTCTTAGTGCTTAATGGTATTAAAGATAAATGAATGCTATATCTAAGCTAATTTTATGTGCTAAGTGGTTGAAAGTTCTTGATCTTTATTGTTATTGTGATAATCTGTAATAAGGGTTTAATCTTCGATGTGAATGAGACTCATGAACTAATGCATATTGTTGTATAAGTGATCTTCTAAGTGTTGTAATCATAGATCTGTGTCCCAGCTTGGTTGTAGACACCTGAGTCCTACAACCCCCCCTGCCTCTACCTAGGGTGAGACTTCATCTGCTTCATAGGTGTTGTTTAAAGAGCCAGTAGTTAGGGTTTTGTTGGTGCGTTGTTGAAGTGTTGAACCCTAGGTCTGCCCCTCTGCCAACAAATGGTTCTGTTGTCGGGACCTAAAACTGTGATTAATGGGAACTGGAGAAAAGAAAAATCTTTGTGCATAGATCTATTGTTGTAGTGTGCAGTATTCTAATTGACTTGCAAAGCTCTGTGCTAAGAAAGAAACTTGATCTAAAGAAAAGAGGTAAGATCTTGAAAGAGGTAAAGCTTTATGATTGGATAAGAATAAGATAAGTGGAATTTTTTTGTTTCAAAAATATGAATCTAGGTATGTTTGATAGATTTTGTCCTAGTATGAATGGTAGGGAACAATTAGAAGAAAGAATTGATCTGAATAGAGAAAGATATGTTATTTCTATGCATAGAAAAAACTTTTGTACTAGTAAGTGGATGCAGGAACCTAGAAAGAATTTTTGCAGATTGCAGGTCCAGCACTGTGATCCCAGTGCGCAGTATAGGAAAGGCTAGGGATGAGTTAAAAGAAAGAGAGGATTGAAACTGTGTTATAATTGCAAAAGATAAATACATGTTGCTAACGAATGCCATGGTACAAGTCCTATTTGTCTTTATTGTAAAGTTATTGGTCATGAGGTTGAGGATTGTCCAAGAATGATTTCTAAAGTTGAAAAGATGAACACGAGACAAGAAAACTCTGAAGAAATTCAAGACGCTAAGAGAATGTTGGAGAATCATAAAGAGAAAGAGATAGAGACTATGTTAGTATAGTTAAAAGAAGTAATGCATGATCACAGAGACATCAGTTTGCCAGAGATCCTAAAAGAAAAACAATGCATAGTTACAAGAATAGAAAACTTCGACATAGACTGTGTGTTGGATGAAGAAACACACGTGAATATTATGCCAGAAAGCACTTGGGAAATTTTGGGAAAGCCTTCTATGGTACCTTCATTGGGAAGGATAGTATTTTTTAAAGGAAAGATGATAACCCTATGTGGAAGAGTCACTAATATACCTATGATTTCTCATGAAACATCGATTGAAGAAGAATTTGAAGTAATTAAATTTGTTGAGAACAGTTCCCCCTTTCCATTTTTATTAGGAAAGAATTGGATTGGGAAGGATCAGATGAGAAGGAAAGAAGAGGAGGAAGCTATAGAACAAAAAAAGAAAGAGATAAGGGACTTCATAACAAGAAGAATAGAGTGACTAATAGAAGAACAAGATGATAAGTCGAAGCAACAGAGGGCAAGAGAATTAGTTGTCGAAGTTGAAAGAATGTAGGAAGGCTTGAAGAACCTGTCCATGTAGAAAATAAGTATAGCCACCCCGAAAATAGTAAGAGAAGGGAAATTAACCTCAGAATCTGTAAGAGCACATTAGCAATGCGAAGTCCTTTCACCAGGAGAGAATAAGAATACAAATGGAAAGAGGATTCCAGAAATTGTTAGAGAAGCTCAAATCACAGGAAAGAAGGCCAGGAAGCTCAATAAGAAGAAAGCTAAGCTAGAAAAACTACATGAAGCTATAGAGAATAGAAGGAAGACTTCGCAGGAGGCAAAATTGTAGAACTTGAACCTTGTCGAAATAGCAAAACCAAGCAGAATGGGACTTCGCCATGGCGAATCTATATGACCGTTGGAGGTGCCCCGATCGTTAGAATGACGCCCCGAAATGGATAGAAAATGCAGTTATGAGTGAATGGATCTTTCATACCATGCCATAATGAATGGATTCACATTAATGGATGCATTCTTTCCCATTGGAGGAATCTATTATGGTGCTTTCTTATTTAACCCGCCAGACGCTACGTTGGGACCACTTTTTTCCACCCGTGATTATCCAAGCTACTAGAGAATCGATTGTATATTGCATTGTGATTTCTATACCTCTCCATCTGTTGGATTACCTCGCTTATCCATTCACTAAACCGATATATTTGTTTACAAGTGTTAATGTCGAGAGAACCTAGCGTGTTAGAGATATCTATTGGGGAGATCCTTACAAAGATAATGGTTGATGGATAGTTTTCTATAGGAATACAAGCGTCATCGACTGGGGGACTGCAAGCATCCCCTTCGACTGGATGTCGTTCTAGTCGTGCTAACCTCGCGACTAAGAAGCAAAGTAAGAATCGGGACGATCTGGGTAATGCGAAGCATATCTCGTCGATATTTCCAGTTTATATACCACCTTTGGCTAGTGCAATTAACCGTGATAGCATCCCACGCAATTTTGAGTACACGTTGATCACTGTGTATATCCCGAAGGGGATACACGTAGTTGGAACCTAGTTGGAAAGATCCCAGCTCTGAAGAACAGTGATTTTAATCTCGGCGACAGAAAGTACTATGCCATGCTCACGCCCTATAGGTATTTGATGAAGATGAATGGGAAGAAGCCTCACATAGTCTCCCAGTCGTGGATTAAGAAGCTGGCACAGTCCACGATATTGAATGTAATGAAGATTCCTCACTTCGACCGACATCAGGAGGTTAACGCTTGCGTTAAGCTCCCCCTTTCATGCTATCATGGAGGATATTTGTGGCTTGACAGGTGCATTACTATGGATCCAGCATTGATCCACTTGATTACAGGATTGAGCATGCAGGGACCGGACCCTCAACAATTCTACCCAGGGAAGAAGTCAAATCACTCCCTAGCATAGTGCATAAAGGAGGATTATGGTGATGTCAAAAAGGGAAAGAGAGGCTACAAGGTAGCCTCTATCTAGGATGGCACAGTGTGCCTCACTTGCCAACTTATAGTTGGCAAGCTCATCAGAAATAATCGTCTGACATAGGTCACTGGGTTTGTAGTGGACCTTGCTGGGAAGTGCGTGGAGGGGATGAAAATGAACTGGGTGAGTTACCTCATCAACGAGCTCAAGAAAGAATGTCGTGAAGCACAGGATCAGGGGTATGAATTCCATTTTATTCGGTTACCTATATTGATCACATTTGTCACTTGGCAGATGCCGGAAGGAGCGACATTTCCAGAAGTTGAGCCATTGGAGCCATTGGCCGCAAGATTCTCCACCTTGTGGTATACGAATGACATGTCGAAGAAGTGGAAGTCAAATGTTGTGTTCCATGCCTACTACCAATAGCTGAAGTGTGCTATTGAGGCATTTCCACACATGACACTGAACACATTGCACCAATAGAGACCGCTAGCAAAGTTCTGCGCAGATTGGTACTTTATCTATATCACTGTGTGCAGGGATGAGAACAAGGAGGAGTTATAGTCATATTATAAGTTGAATGATGAAGACATGGAGGAGATCACCAAATAATGGCCAACAGAGTTCCTTGTACCAGTTGAAGATGCATATCTCTCTAACGTGGACATCATAGGAAGCCCCTTGTTCACCCAGGTCGAACATGTCGGGTAGAGTAGCATGAAGAAAAAGAAGAAAAAGGTAGAAGTCTAGTATATAGAAATTGGTGAGGAGGACAACGCCTCTACAGAAGATGGATTTGGCTCACCAGAAGGAGGAGGAGAATACCAAGGCAATTGATAAGGAGGAGGGGATGACGGAGAGACGCAAGAAGAAGGTGAAGCTACACCGCCTCAGGATCCCCCTGTTGGAACAAAGACTTCGTAGAAAAGAAAGGCTTCTTAATAGAAACCTTCAGCAAGAAAGAAGATGTGCACTAGTAATCCCAAGATGAATTCCATGCTCAAAGAGGATGACGTCAATCTAATAATATCAGCCATGGAGGATGCTTGAGAGGATATCTTGCAGCGATATGGAGAAAATTAGGAAACGTTGTATGAAATAATCGAGAAGGATCTTAAGGAGATACAACAAGCCCTCCATTTGAGCCACGCAATATCTATTGCGCCTTCTTCATCAAAGATTTCAGAATTGAGGGATGAGCCCGCCCAATTACGAAGACTAGCAAATGCAATAGAGGTTCAGCTTCAGTGAGTCCAATAAGAAAAGGAATAGGCTACAGAAGTATTGAAAAAAGAAAAGGAGGAGATCTTAGAGAAACTACAAGTTGCGTAGTCTTACGTAACCACCTACGAGAAGGAGAAAGATGAAATTTGAGCGATGTTCGAAGAGGACAAATCAAATATATATAAATAAAAATACCAGTTGCTCGCAAAGCAGACTCCAGTCAAAGAAGCGGTGACTAAAGCACTTTGCTTTGTGTCGGGCTTGGCATAGGAGGAACAAGAGTCAGTCAAGATTCAAGTGGGGAATCTCACTGAGGCCATTCAATAGATTCAAGCAAGGATAACAGAGTGAGAGATCCAAGTAGTGTCGAGCACTCTGCAAAAAGTACGCGATCAGAGGGAGGAAGCCGCCAAGAGTGCAATTGGAAGGATCAGGGCCCTCGCCTCAAAATGTAAGAAGTTGAGTGATCGAAGTGCGCAAACCTATGAATGCCTTGCGAAAGATCCAGAGATGAGGAAAATGGAAGAACAATTGTAGGAGGCACAATAGCAGGCATCCATCGTGTAGGCACAAATGAAGCTACTCACTGCAGTTGAGAAAATGAAGAGATCATAGGAGCAGCACGTAGTCTAGTAGGAGATTACTGCCA
>JASDQU010436074.1:21443-41986 GCA_032191745.1 Picea mariana | reverse complement strand
ATATATTGACCTTTCATTTTTTGATATCAAGGATGGGGTCATTGTGATATGCAAAATTTTCTACACCTTTGAAAAACATGCCTCATATGTTCAAGATGATAAATACATATTTTTGAGTAAATAGTCAATTCATCAAGGTATATCACAAAAAAAATGCATAATCCATATCCCTTTGAAAAGTAGCCATATAATTTACCAACTTGAAATTCATCGTCAAATAGGAAAATGTGCTTCGTAGAGTGGTACAATTAGTCTCCAATACATCTTATGGGTCTATTATAACCTAATTATATCCTGAAAAACCATCCATCATGGACATGCTTTCAAATCCCACTACCTTTTGTAGCATTTGATTCATCTTTGGCAAGGGGTATTTTTCCTTTAAGGAAGCTCTGTTCAACTTTTTGAATACTATATAGATCCTTATATCACCATTTTTACTTCTAATAGGCACTAGGCTTGCAACCCACTTTGGATATATAATTGGAATAATTTTGTTGGAAACACAAAGTTTTTTTTCAATGTTTGTACCAAGGGGCATATCATGGGGTTTAGTTTTCGTGTCTTCTACTTGAAAGGATGGATTTATTCCTTTAATGTAATTTGATGTTACAAAATGGTAGGTTCATTATTCTTAGTATGTTCATACCTCCATGAAAAGACACCTTTGAATTATTTAAATAGTTGAATGTACTTATCCTTTTCTTCAGGAGATAGAGTCTTGGAAAATTTGATGACTTTTGGATAAAATTGTTTTCCTAGGTTGTATTCATCCACTTCTAATGGTTCATACCACATGGAGGGTTTCAAAGAAACATAATTTGAGTTAAAATATATATCGAGTGGAACCAATACTCTTGGGATGATTTTTTTTTTTTTTTCCAGTTGTATAACCTTCTATCCTCAAATCATTTCATGTTATGGTTGGTCTACTAGCTAATCCTTTTCCATATTTGTTTCATATTCATAATCATCTAAAGCTACATTCAATTTTGAATATTTTTCGATCAAAATTAGGAATATTTTAATTTTTTCCTCATCTTCGAAAAGATACCATTGTTTTATGTTATTACATATGGTAGTTATGTGCATGACCTTATAAATGGAATAAGAGAGGTGATCCAAAATGGGAGGCTTCAAATTTATATTTGAATGGGACATGTTATCCTCTCTCTGATTCTTTTCTCGGGGAACAACGATGATGTTAATAGCCTTGAATATATTTTCTAGCATGTCCTAGGCTACATGCTTATATTTTCTCAACCTTTGATTCTTAGCCTATCATTTGTTTCCTAATCGATTTATGAAAAAAATCAAAGTCTCCAAATATATTTATCTATTTTACCCCCATCTTCCATACTATCTCTAACCCTAGCACCAGTTCTTTGTACTCTGCCACATTATTTGTACATTCAAATTCCATCTCAAATCTATGTGGGAACTGTTTCCCCTTGGGTGAGATCAACAAGATACATGTTCCATTGCCTTATTTATTACATGCAACTTCAAATTGCCATGTCCACAATTTTTAAGGATTGGACCTTTCTCCTTCATTCACAAAAGGGATACAATAATTATCAACAAGAGGTTCATGGATGAGCATGAAGTTCTTGATATTTTTCATGGTGTAAGAAGGGAAATTGGTAGGATTCTCAGGGTCATTGATCACATAGTTATTTTTAGGTTCCCTATACAAGTGGTGGGTTTCTCCCCCCCCCAAAAAAAATGGCATCATAACATAAGTCAAACTAGATATTCCCCCCCACGGAGGTGCCCCAATGTCTATACAATAGCATACTATAGGTGGGAGGGACATCTACTATCATTACATCCATAATCAAAAATTTCCTAAGGGTTTTCACCATCCTTACCACTTGGTCTTTGGTCATTTCCAATCATTATACCGTCTTAGAATCATAATAGTATAGGTCTTCATAGGGTCAAGTGATGTATAGGCATTATTTTTCCATGATTGCTAGGATCATAAGGGAATGAGAGGCCCCAAAATAATACAAATAATTATGGAGATGAAGGTCTTGAAGTTCTAGGGAAATGTAGAAGGGAGGGGTCAATTGATCATTTCTGTTAGGTCGATTTCCTAGCACTATATTAGGGGAATCATCTTGCATATTGATCGAATCTTATTACAAGGGAGCATCAACATATAGAGCCATCAAATTGGTTCTTTGGGTATGATTTCTATTATGATTTTTCTATGGGTTGTTGTAACAGGAGAATCCTCCTACAGGCAAGCAGATTCCCTCTTGGTCTCTAGACCCCTAAGACCAAGACAGAAAGGGTGCTATCATTGGTCATTAACATCCTTTTAGATCTAATTAAGCTAATGTATGAAGAGGAAGAAGAAAATTATACCTTTTTAATGGCGTTTTTCCTCACACAATCCAAGTTGAGCTTCAATCCTAAGCTCCTCGATAGGTCATGTAGAACAAACAAAAATACAACAAGATTCCAATTCTACTGAGATTAGCTCAAAAACAAATCTATCTACTAGAGACAAGTTCATGTGGAACAAACACAAAATTGAAAGAAATGGGCCAAGCATATATGTATATTAATGAGAACAAATGAAGAGTACTTACAGACCTTTGATGAAGGTTCAACGGCTTCTTCCATCTCTCTTTGTCCAACCCCTTTTCATGTATCTTTCACCATGAGAAGGCCTCCTTATATAATCTTGGAGAGGCCCAACCACTTGAGATATCTTTGGGATAAGTTAAGGATTCCTCTCCTTCAATTGTGGATCTTCCCTAATATCATGCCTTGAACTCATATTCAAATCCAACCAGCTTCAGAGATTGAGGGGATTCTTCCCTGATCTATCTCAACAAATGAAAATTTGCCCAGGAAGGGTAGTGCTCCCCCAAAATGGTGCACAGAGAATTTCAACACTCCCCCAAAGAAGGCTAGGGAGCGCCAGTACTCTCTGATAGTGGGTAGGGGGGTGCTCCCTTCCAAAAATCATTTTTAACTAGTTTTTTAGTGGCAAAAGGCGTGTACGCCTTGTCAAGTGATTTCTCCTCTTCAAAACCAATCTTTGAGGTGTCTTAAGTGTCCTTATGATGTCATTAGAAGCACGACATAGGAAATATGGTAGTATGATGTTTGTGACACTTGTGGTCAAGATGTGACAATTAAGAACAAGATGCAACACTTCCAACACTTGTAATGACGACACTTGTGACACTATTGAAGTGAGTAATTTTGATGTGTAACAAATTGCCCCCAAAGTGCGAAGTCAGAGAATGATGATTATTGAAGTACTTTGTAGACTTTTTTGAGCAACGGTATGGATGCAGAGAGCTTGGAAAAAGCTGCACACAACCATCAAACAAATATTAAGACATGTTTCAAACCCAAGGCAGGCATACCTATGCTTGAGTGATAAAGACTTTTTCATGTATGGATGCCATAGAATACAGTACGGATCCATGATTATATTGAAAAAAAGGTATAGCCACCGAAGATACAATGTGGATATATACTCCTATGACATGAAATGATCGTAGCCACGAAGAATACATAGTGGATCTATGAGATGACAAGACATAGCCACGACCAATCCAAAGTGGATCTATGTTACAGTATATGTGTCAATGTTCAAAGAAACTCTATCGCAACCTGGGAAAAGTACATACAAGAGTGATGACTCAACACAGGGTCTTCTTATAGATCCCAATGTAGTGTGAATCTAACCATGTGAATAGATGTCTTGATGTCGAACATGGAAGAAAGCACTTGATTAGTGGTCAATGAGATAAACTGTTAAAAAGTGCGAGAGAGATCACCATTTATGTCAATGATTCCCAAGGTACTCTACTACATTCCAATGAATGTGAATGGATCAGATGAAGTCGAATATCTGTGGAATCATTCGATCAGAGGTCAATGATGTAAACCCACTATCAAACGTGAGGAGGCCTGCCATTGAGGCATGCAGGTCCCAAGGTACTAAATGGTTTCTAAGTCTAGTTCTCGAATGATGTGTTGAGGTCGATAGGAATAGACTCGTCGTAGGAGGGCCTTGATGTATCCCCCATCAATGACACAAAAATGACACACAGATGTAAATTGGTAGAGCAAATGAACATGGATTGACACGGGTATTGAAACATGAATATTTTTTATGGTTGAATCTCGAGGCAGATACTTCTCTTGAACACTGAGGCACAACAGCAAAAACATGACATGGACCAAAACATGATGATGTAGCGGACACTGTGACTTTCGTCAGGTGACCCAAAGGAGTAAGAAAACTCAGAGGATTAGTTCAGCATAGGTTCAATGGATTGAAATGCATGCAAAGACAAAGTGTCATGTTCAAGGGAGACTATAAGAGTTACTGGTAGTGTTCTCAAAAACTGCTTGGCTTGCTTCCTTCAATTTTTCCCCCATCCAGATAGACGAGTACTTCTTTTTAATTTAACAAGCTCGAGGAGGGTAACACATACTTGATATAACTCACCTTCGGTAAGTTCATCTTCCTTTGATTAAAGAACTGGAAGAAGTAAGGGTTCGATGCCATATGGGCCCTTCAATGTATAATTGTTTAACGAGAGAAGGTAAACTCGGTGGTTTTTCATATTTAGAGAGTCTGAAAACAAGTTAAAGACGACTCCAATGTGGTCCTTTTTCGTAATGTTAGTCTTGTGAGGCCGAAAAAGAGATAAATTATCACTCGAAAGATGCCCTTTCAAACCTTTTAACAAGTGGGAAAGGAAACAAGATCACTCGGCAATATTTTCACATTTAGAGAGTCTGAAAAGAGCTTAAAGGAGACTCCAGGGGGTTCCTTTTTCTTGTATCCATGTGAGCCCGAAAAAGATATAAAATATTGTTCGGTTACATTCTCATGTTTTTATGAGCTTGAGAAAGAACAAAGACTAATCTCGGTACTCTGCCCCCAGCTTGAAAGCTAGTGGCTTAACTCAAAAATGATCATCAAACACTGGAGAGATGCCCCCCAAGCTTCAATTCATTCACCAACTTTGAGGTTGTCACCAATTTCTATACTAGATAGAGAAAAAGGATACAGGTGGATGAAAGGAAGGTTCAAATACGAGAGCCAATGAAAGACACGACTCGACATCTACGAGATCTGGCGAAAGACTCGACCTGACAGGAGAGGTGACTATTTCATTTTTTAACAAGCTTGACACATGAAAAGAACTATGCTCAAGGCTCTGGGTTCAATCCCCATATTTCTGTTTCATTTTTTAACGAGCTTGCTACAGAGATGAAAACTATGCTCGACCTCCGTTTCATTTTTTAACAAGCTTTTCACAGAGAAGAGAAACTATGCTCGTGGATTATGTTTCATTTTTTAATGAGCTTTCCACAGAAGAGAGAAACTATGCTCATGACCTCTTCTTGATCATGGCTTCCAAGAGGATAATTCTTTGGAAGGAAAACATGTCAAGGGACAAAACTCGATCATGGCTTCCAAGAGATCTTCACTGGATGGAAGAAGAATGCTCTGGAAGGAACACATGTCGAGGGTCTTGTTAGGGGTAAGGAGATACGGTTCCAATAGCCCTACC
The DNA here is from genome assembly GCA_032191745.1 of Picea mariana. Classification (NCBI taxonomy): domain Eukaryota; kingdom Viridiplantae; phylum Streptophyta; class Pinopsida; order Pinales; family Pinaceae; genus Picea; species Picea mariana. The sequence continues at coordinate 36,428 of JASDQU010436074.1, read as the reverse complement.
GAAGAGATCACCATGTCAACTACTCGATCCAAATCATTATAATTTTAAGTCATGGGAGACAACACCACATAATTTACCTGTGGTAGAGGTGATATCGACTACATATAAGTCCCATTTAGGGAGGTCATTGGGTTGATGGTCAAGTCAGGGCCAACAAACGAAATTTGGTCAATAGTCACCAGTATTCCATCATGCGAGAAATATATCACACGAAAAAGAGTGGACACAATAGATTTCATGGAATATACATAATATCTCCCAAGGATTAAATTGAAATCCAAGGGGTCCCGGACTACCATAACATCAATAAAGATTGTTTTTCCTCCCAAAGTTACCAAAAACTGAGGAAGGATCTCTAAAGGGTGACTGGTTATTCTATTGAAAGTGAACAGAGTCTCGGTAATCGACACAAGCTTAGGATAACCCAAATCTTGCCAAGCAATAGAGGACAAAATAATAACGAACGAAACTTCATCTATCAGTGTATGTGGAACGTCTCAACCACAAACTTGAACTAGAATCTTAAAAGGAATGTGAGAGGGGAGATGAGGTTTAGTTAGCCCACCCCAATCAAAAAGGATGGCCTCAATACTTGGAGGAGTTTTCGTAGGAGAAGGAGAAATTCCCCCCGGCACGGTAGATCCTATATCAACGAGAAAAACGTGGGCATAATTGGGTTTACTCTCTAACGAGAGAGTAGGATCGATCGATAATGATATTGGATCGACCAACTTGGAACTCTTCAAAGGAAGAGTGGGATTGACTGATGATCTAACTGGAGCAACCACTTTGACACTTCTCAAAGGAAGAGTGGGATCGATAGATGGCGGAGTCAGGTCGACCACTTTGACACTCTTCAGATGAAGGGTGGGACTGACCAAAGATGGGACTAGATTAGTCACTTGGGTTTCACTTTTCAGATGAAAAGTGGGGCTAATCGATGACTAAACTGGATCAACTACTTTGGCGAATGGTTCAACCAAGGATGAAACTAGATTGACCACTTGGTCAACTAGACTGACCGGTGATGGAACCAGATTGACCATTTTGTCAACTAAAGATGGATTGGGGGAAATATTATGATAACCAGTTGGAATTTGAAGCTTTTCCAAAAGAGAATAAGCCTCATTCATGTGAGGAAAAAGGTGAGAATAATGATCACCTTTGCATAACATACAAGGTAATTTGACAAATGTCTTCTTCTTACCAACCTTAATGTCACTAGTTGACGAGGTGTCACCAACATGTCTAGAAGAGGCCGATGATGTGGAGGAACACATTTCTAACACGTTGGGAATACCAAAGCAATCCCTCAAAAAGTGGTCACCCTTAAAAAGACTGCAAGGGAATTTGGGTTTCAGATTCTTTGTTCTAATCTTATCAACCTCATCCACACTCCTAGTACTATTAACAGTAGCTAGTTTCTTGGATCCAACATCTGAAGTAGTTTGAGGCTTGGTCCCTTTCTGGTTCTTCTTCTTCTCTTTCTGTTTATTCTTCTTCTTATCAATCTGGCTACTCGCTTGGGAGCTTTCACTAGGCAAAGAAGGAGAAATGGAAGGAGACCTGACAGGCGAAGAAGGAGAAAGGTTGACATGAGGTTGATGTGTGGGTGGTGTGATTACATCTGAAGCACCTGCATTCGAGATCACCGGAGTGGAAAACAACCATACCAGTAACCTAATTGTGAGACCTGGAAGGCTCAAAGTAGTGATGTAAGGAGGAACAATGTATCCGTAAGAAGGAAAAACAAAGGGTTCCCTTGGCAGAGTGGTTCCTTCATTGGTCATTCCGGGAACTGACGCCATAAAAATAAAAATCCAACCTAGATTCTGTTAGGGAGAACAAATAACACACGCTAAAAATCTAGTAAGCAAGAAAGAAAACAAAACCTTCTCACAATGAGCACACTATTTGGTGATGAAATCAAATGTCATGGGAACAAAGTAAGAAGGGGCTGAGATAGAGCAGGTGGAAAAGTTACGTTGACAACCTGCTTAACGGACTTACACCCTAGTGCAAGCTCCCACACATAATCGTGGGTGTACGCTCCAAGGAGCCTGTGTGAGTTTGGCCAACGTCAATTCTAGGTACCGTGAAAACTTTCCCCTCCACAGTCACCTTGTGTAAATACCTTAAAGAGATAGGCCACTATGGTTACCAACTACAACAGTGATGCTTAGGGAAACAGTCGACAGTCCAATCCACGTGCAATGGCAGGGTATATAGCCCAAAATCAACTTGAAAGGCTTCCACTCATCGTTGTGGGTATACCTTCAAGCGACCCCCATAATACGTGCAATCTCTACACCAATACCAACAAAGCAGGGTGAGTAACTCTGCTAATCTCAATGCGACCTCGTGATTGACCCTTGTGTGAGAAGGCCTTCCTAGAACAAAATGTAGCAATTGGATTTCACCACTCCCTAACACAAGATCCTATGTTTGTTTACATATTTGGGAAGTTATCTTTCACATCTATGCCAAATCCCTACAACTAATATCATGTAGGTTTGCTACCAGAAAATGTAAAAATGTCTAATCAATTTTTAGTTTATCACTTGATTTTTAAAGTTGTTGTTACTTAAAAGGAAAATGGTGTGGACGATATGGTGTTTAGACCGACTCGAAAGTTATGCAAAGATATGAATATGAAATCTTTTCATTTCGATGAAAGCTATGCTATGAGAAGGAGAAAACATTTATCATTACAGATGCACAATGTCCCCCCCCCCAAAAAAAAAAACATGCAAGTCCACTACTTCAAATGCAAGCTAGTTTCATGACCCAAAATCAAGAATGCATTCAAAGCAATGAGAACTGAAAGAAAACAAGTAGAAGCTTGTTCTAACAACAACTCATTCAAGGATACTAAAACCAACAAGAATCCAAGAAGAACAATAAAATGCAAAGAAGAATCCAAGAAACGATAGGGAGAAAGAGAAACCACTCAAAACTATCTCGACAAAAACGCAACTAGGAAAGGTAATTTTACATTTCTGAAAGAGTTTTCAAGATCCAATAAAGAAAAAATAGGGTGAAAAGCATAAAAAAACATCAATATCCAATCCTAACAACTTCACAAACCAAACATAGAATTTGGGTAAAGAGTACTACAAAAACTGAGCAAAAGAAGACAATTTCACTCAAAAAGAGACCAACACTCCCTCACAATGGTGCACAGAGTGATGCCAACACTCCCTAAAACACTATAGGGGAGTTCTAGCACCTTAATATGTCCTACAGGGGGGTGTTGGTGCTCCCAGAAACTCAGAAAAGTAGCTAAAAAACATGCAAAAATTCACCGAGAATGCTTGAAAATTGGGGAAATTGCAGGTGAAGGTAGGAGAAGGATAATGGATGATGAAAAACTAATAATTTCTTGGGAAAAATACTTCAAAGATCAAAATTAAAAGTAAAAAATACCTTTTAATCTCCTTACAAAAAGTTTTCACCCAGTCAGACAAATGAGAAGAAAATCACAAATTGACTCTAAATCGTCAAAGACAAAGAGTTATTCAAAGTAAGGAAGCAAAAGATGTCACAAAACCAAACAAGGCATCATGAATTCTCAGATATCAATGTGTTGGGGACCCAAACAAAGATACACTGAGGTTGTAAGAACTCTAATCAAGTGAAAACAGGAAAAAATGGATTCATAGACTAAACTCCTGCAAGATCTTTGACAAAAAGACGACAACACTCTGGTGTAAGGGGCATCAGAGTGTTCCAACGCTCTGTGTAAATATAGCAGGGAGCATCAGTGCTCCAATAGCAAGGGAATGGGAGCGCTAGGCTTCAAAAAGTTCAGAAAAATACCCAAAAATCCAAAAATTCAAGCAAGTTCAGAAATCCAAAGTGTATGGGATGAAGTGAAGGGTCAATCAATAAATCTAAGAATCAAAGATAGTATGAATAAGATCAAAATGAGCAAAGGAAATCAAGATCTAGGAAGGAAAAAATTCAAAGGTACCTCCCCAGTGGATTCGCTAATTTCTGTTACAGGAGAATCCTCTTGTGGGCAAGTGGATTCCCTCATGGTCTCTAGACCCCTAAGGCCAAGACAGAAAGGGTTCTATCATTGGTCAATGACATCCTTTTAGATATAATTAAGCTAATGTATGAAGAGGAATAAGAAAAGTGTACCTTTTTAATGGCGTTTGTCCTCACATAGTCCATGTTGAGCTTCAATCCTAAGCTCCTCGATAGGTCCTATAGAACAAACAAAGATACAACAAGATTCCTATTCTATTGATATTAGCTCAAAAATAGACCTATATACTAGAGACAAGTTCATGTGGAACAAACACAACCTTGAAAGAAACATGGCAAGCATATATGTATATTAATGAGAACAAATGAAGATTACTTATAGACCTTTGATGAAGGTGCAACAACTTCTTCCAGATCTCTTTGTCTAGCCCCTTTTCATGTATCTTTCACCATGAGAAATCCTCCTTATATAATCTTGGAGAGGCCCAACCACTTGAGATATATTTGGGATAAGTTGAGGATTCATCTCCTTCAGTTGTGGATCTTCCCTAAGATCATGCCTTGAACTCATATTCGAATCCAACCAACTTCACAGATTGAGGGGATTCTTCCCTGATTTATCTCAACAAACCAAAATTCGCTCAGGAAGGGTAGAGCTCCCCCAAAAGGGTGAAAATAGCGTTTCAACGCTCCCCCAAAAAAGGCTAGGTAGCATCGACGCTCTCTTATAGTGGGTAGGGGAGCACTGCCTTTGAAAAATCATTTTTAAGTAGTTTTTTCAGTGGCAAAAGGCTTGTACTCCTTGTCAAGTAATTTGTCCTCTTCAAAACTAGTCTTTGAGGTGTCTTAAGTGTCCTTATGATGTCGTTAGAGGCATGACATAGGCAATATGGAATTATGATGTTTACAACACTTGTGGTCCAGATGAGACACTTGTGGACAAGATGCGACACTTACAACACTTGTAATGACGACACTTGCGACACTATTGAAGTGAGTAATTTTGATGTGTAACAGTTTTCAAATGAACCTTGGGGATATCTATTTATCCTAAAAAAGAGTAGATATTTCTTTACTATTAACATTATACTTGAGTACTTCATATATTTTCATTGGAATTTTAATTTATTGAGTTCATACCTGATATTAAAAGGAAGAGGAACAATAAGTGTTACATATGCAGCCTTGGAAACATTGAGAATCTTGAACAAAATGGAGTTAGGATTTTGTGGTTCAAGGGCCTTCCCTTAATTCCTTGGAATGAGAGGAACTTTAGGATTCTTATCCATTTTGGGTTCTTCTCTAATGGGAGTGACTGGATTTTGAAAATTATATGCTTTGGGCACTTCTTTCCTTCTCAAATTTGAGGTATCTAACATGGACCTTAGCTCATATTTTCTTCTTACCTCAAATATGATGTTATCATAAACCATTCTTAGTTAGGCACAAGAAATATCTATAGGTTCTTCTTCCTCTCCTTGGGGTTCTTCTTCTTGTTCTTTCATCATGATTGGGAACCCTTTAGATCCAAGGAAGGGAAATGAGTCACTTACCACATTCAAATTATTAATAGGAAGGAAGAGCATATTAATCTCCACATGTTGATATATATATTATCCACCCCCTATTCATAGTACTCCTCATAGTATAGGGGTGGATGAACCATCAAGTTATCCTAAGTTCTTGAGGTTTGTGGTATATCAGGATATTTTGTCCTATTTTCTCTTTGCAACATGTTTGGAGGCCTTTTAAATTAAGGTTTGTTGGGTTTGGAGCATGATTGTCTTCATAATTCATATGCACATCAAAGAACCTCCAACTTACACAATTCATGCCCCCCCCCCAACCTTGAGGGGGCCATTTTTTGGTTTTTGTAATTTAAAAATTGTAATTTCGTAGTCAATCTGGACCATTCATTATAAGGTCACAGATCTAACAGTAGAAGTTATGCTAGTATTTTTTTCACTATAAGGAAACTCTATTTTATGAGGGAATTTTATTGCAACTATGTGTTATGGGAATATTTTATTCTAAGAGAGGAGACTTTGAGAGAAAGAATATGAAGTTACAATGAGTGTGATATAGGTTGTATCCCTTCATTTTGATGGATAATAAAAAGGAAGGACCTGGAAATTTCTTTGGTGGATGTAGACCACATTGGCTGAACCACATATATATGTGTCTATTGTATTGTGTATATTTTGTGTTTTATTTCCACATTTGTTTTATTTACGAATTTATTTTATTTTTTTTCTCCACGATCATGTTTTTGTAACAACTGGTATCAGAGACAAAAGTAACTCACAGAAAAAGAGGTTTCCTAGTTTGAGTGGGAGCAATGGAGAAAGATGGAAAGTTTAAGGTTGAGAAATTTAATGGCCAAAACAACTAGTTATGGAATATGCAAATGAAAGACTATCTATATCAGAAGGATATTTTCCTACCTTTGGGCAGAAAAGCAAAGAAACCAACGAGTATGAAGGACGGAGAATGGGATATTCTTGACATAAGGGCATTGGGAATGATATACATGTTCCTGGTAGCATCGATGGATTTTAATATTTCAAAAGAAACAACAATGGAGGATCTAATGAAGGCATTGGATAAAATATATGAAAAACCCTCGGCCTCCAATAGGGTATTTCTAATGAAACGATTATCTAATATGAAGATGTTAGAAGGTGGGTCTGTTGCCGATCATTTAAATGAATTTAATACAATTATTAATAAACAAAGTTCTGTAAAAGTGGACTTTGATTATGAGGTTATGGCTCTTATAATCTTATGCTCATTTCTAGAGATATGGAACATCTTGGTCATGGTTGTAAGTAACTCTATGGTTCAAACACTCTGAAATTTGATGATGTTGTTGGTGTTATAGTTAGCAAGGAAATGCGATGGAAAAACACAGGTGAGACATCAGGTAATGAAATGACTATGGAGAATAGGGGAATACAAAAGGATAGAGGAAAGGGATCAAGGAACTGTGAGAATTATAGAAGGGAAGATCCAAATAAAGACTAGGAAAGATAGAGTTTTGGAATTGTGGGAAGAAAGGACATTTGAAGAAAGATTGTAGAGCTCCAAAAAAACAAAGGGATGGATAGCAGGAGAAAACCCAGGAAGCAAATGTAACAAGTGATGTGTTACAAGATGCTTTGATTATTTCATTAGATAATTCTACTAAATCTTGGGTAGTAGATTCAAGGGATTCATTTCATGCCACACCCCATAGGAAATATTTCCAAGATTATGTTCAAGGTGATTTTGGACGGGTTTATTTGGGTGATGATGAACCATGTCAAATTGTTGGAATGGGTAAGGTAAAAATAAAGAAAAATAATGGAAACCAATGGTTACTGAAATAAGTGAGACATATACCAGATCTAAGAAGAAATCTAATTTGAACATGGTATTTGGAAACTGAAGGATGTATATCTATATTTACAGATAAGGCGTCGAAGGTCACTAAAGGATCATTGGTAATGGAAAATGGAGCGAAGGTAGGTACATTATAGTTATGTATTTTTAATGTTAAATATTCTATCTCTTTAGCTTCTACATGAGTGGATACAACATTATGGTATCATAGGCTTGGAAACATGATTGAAAAGGGGATGCAGATACTTCACATAAGGAATTTGTTTCCAGATATTAAAAAGGTTGATTTGGATTTCTGTGAGCACTGTGTTTATGGAAAATAGAAGGGAGTCAGATTTCTCAGAGTTAGAAAAGAAAAGAATAATGAAAAGTTGGATCTTGTGCATACATATGTATGGGTACCAAATCAGGTATCATCTATTGGTGTCTCTTCTTATTTTGTTAATTTTATTGATGATGCAACTAAAAAAAATTGGGTTTATTGGATTCGACAAAAATCAGATGTTTTTACACTTTTAAGAAATAGAAAGCTTTGGTTAAGAATGAGACAGAAAAAAAATCGAAGTGTCTCAAATCAGAAAATGGAAGTGAATATTGCATAAAGGAGTTTGATGATTATTGTTCATACCATGGGATTCATATAAAGAATATAGTTCGAGGAACACCACAAGAAAATGGTGTATCAAAAAGGATAAACAATACAATCATGGAAGGAGAAGGGAATACGATATAGAATGTTGGGTTGCCCTTATAGTTTTGGGAAAATGTTGTAGATATTGTTGTTTACTTAATAAACAAAGGAACTTCAAGATAATTGGATGGTGTCATTCCAGAGGAGGCATGGATAGCTAAAAAGGTAAACTATTTATTTCTGAAGACTTTTGGTTGTGAAGCATTTTTCCATATTGATAAAGAAAATAGAACAAAGCTTGAAGAAAAATCCAAGAAGTGTACCTTTATTGGATACATTGTTAATGATTTTGGTTATCGTTTATGGGATTATAAAAATAATAAAATAATTAGGAGTAGAAATGTCATATTCAATGAGAAGGTCATGTACAAATATAACTTATAGGGAAAGAAATAGGGAAAAGAAAAACCAAAATATACAGTGCTTGATGAAATCAAAGAAAATGAAATTCCAAAGGTACTAGAAAATAAAAATGTACAGCAACAGGAGCAACATGTACCTCAAATTGTTTCAAGTGTTTTTATAATATCTACAAGGTTAAGTAGAGCCCTTGAACGATACTCTCCTTCATTGTATTATTTATTGTTGACTGACTTTGGTGAACCTAAAATTTATGAAGAGGTGATGTAGGTAGACACGAAAAAGAAGAGGGAGAAAGGAATGAAAGAGTAAATGGATTCATTGGTAAATAACCAGACTTGGACTTAGTTCAGTTTCCTACAGGAAAAAGTGAATTTCACAATAAATGGTTTTACAGGTTGAAGGAAGAAGATGTAAGCAAAAAGAAGTACAAGGGAAGACTTGTTGTAAATGGGTTTGCACAAAAGAAAGGTATAGATTTTGATGAAATATTTTCTCCTATTGTTAAAATGAGTTCAATTGGGAATTTTTTTTGAGTCTTGTGGTAATAGAATATTTTCATCTTGAATAGCTAGATGTAAAAACATTTTTTCTCCATGGGGATTTGGATGAAGAGATTTATATGCAACAACCACATGGGTATGAGGTCAAATGAAAGGATAATTTGGTATGTAGGTTGAAGAAGAGATTGTATGGCCTAAAGAAAGCTTCAAGGTAGTGGTGTTTTAATTTTGATAGGTTTATGACAGAACAAGGTTATAGTATATGTCATTTTGATCAGTGTGTTTATTTTAAAATACTACAAAATGGAAGCTATATTATCTTGCTATTGTATGTAGATGAAATTCTTGTTGTAGGGTCTAACATGCAAGATATAAATGTTCTCAAGAAGAAATTATCTAATTCATTTTTGAAGAAGGATTTGGGTGTTGCAAACAAAATACTTCGTATGAGAATAACAAGAGACAAGAAACATCACAAATTGACATTGTCTCAGGGTGAGTACATAGAGAAGGTGTTGGAGAGGTACTTCATCAACAATTGGAAGCTTGATGTATTCTATGGTGTGCACAAGACCAAATATTTCACATGCAGTGGGAGTTGCGAGAAAGTATATGAACATTCCAGGTAAAGAACATTGGGAGGTAGTGAAGTGGATTCTCAAGTATTTTAGAGGTACTTCTACTCATGCATTATGTTTTGGAGGTTTATAAACTATTATGTTAGCACCATGCTTTTCATAGCTAAGGTTAAAGATTTTTCAACAGTTTGCAAATTTATGCCTATGAGAACCAATATTGTTTTTATGCTTGGCATCATCCAACATATCCAAGGGTCGGTTTCAAAAGGAATCCTATCATTCATTATTTTCATCTCCATTTCCACTTGCGCACTACAAAATTTACTATGCGCTACATAGAGGAATTCATCACGCAAAGAGTTATGTTGCGCAAAGGATTATGTTGCAGAGAGGATCTTGTCACACACAGGATTCTGTCACATAGAGGATGATGTCACGTAGAAGATTTTGTCGTGCAGAGGATGCTGTCGCGCAAAGGATTCTGTTGTGCAAAGGATGTTGTCGCGTAAAGGATTTTTTCGCGTAGAGAATTATGTTGCATAGAGAATGTTGTCGCGTAGAGGATGTTGTCGCACAAAGTATTTTGTTGTGTAGAGGTTGTTTTCATGCAAAGGATGTTGTTGTGAACTGTGTAAATGACTAGTTTACTATTAAAATTAGAGATCACTTTCTGACCAACTCGAGAGGAATTTTGAAAATCTCTGTCCCTTTCTCTTTTCTGTTGCCATAAAAAATATTGCCTATTGTTGAAGAATAACACTTACTTTTCCTTTGTTCTCTGAGAGTACGTCACCAGTCATTAGCTCAACAATTTAATTTAAAAATTTGACTCCGTTACCCAATGGTACTTTCTCTCTTTCCTGTCATACCATATCTTTAAAACAAAAACAAACATGTCCTATTGCAAAATCTAACCACTGTGCATTTATTGATGAATCCTTTGAGTTATTAACTTTCATTATACATCTGAGAGAGCCCTCTCTGGTTGTATAGGTCAGAATATAGTCTAAATTTGGTTGACATAGTTACCTTGGGGTTTTCTTTGATACAACCCAAAGAAATTTCCGAGTGCTAACATTTTGGTGTCGTTGTCCAGGAACAAAGATGAAATTTTCCTTGGGATAAAATGAAAAAGATCAGATTTGACTTCTGATGGTGAACAGAGGTAAAACACAAGGTGGTTGTACCAGTCACCTGGCGACTCCAATCAAGATTCAAATTCAATTCAAATAATTCATTGGAGAATGAGGCCTGTCGACAGAGATATGGAAGAGTAGTATGGAAAAATCAGGTACTCGGGCTTAAGTTTAGACCAAGAAGTAATTTTTTGTTTTATCAAATATAGCTTCTTGTCCTTTCCTGATTTTTTCAAAAAGAATATTTCTTCACTTACTGCATTCAAATGAAGCCTATAGATCTACCCTTTTATATCCTCCATGGAAAACTGTAGGTATACCTCCTTCTTGTATAACCAATATTCACCAATATCCTTCCTCTGAGCCATATGATGTTCATGATCATTCTTATGAGATTAATAAAACCAAAGTTGAGCTTGTACCTTATATTCTTCATCCTTCGCCTATTGGAAATGTTTTCATTGATGTCAATAGTTGATGCGATGATTTTTTGTTACGATGAATTATCATTACTATAGATGAAATTGTCATTGATGTCAACAGTATATCAGTTAGAAGAAAATATGGGTTACGACAATATGCAGAGATCGAAAGCGTAATCTCAAGACAAGGAGCGAACAATATGTAGAAGATCGAAAGCGTAATCTCGGGAGGAGGAGCAAACTGAATAAATTCGTGATTATTGTTGATCACGATAGGATCAACAATGTTCCTATGATAAAATATCAATAGGGTTAGCGAATGAAGATTAAATCTCAGAAGGAAGAGCACATTGCATAAGTATCGTTGGGATCGATGGAAATATTGAGAAGTCGACCAATGCATGGGAAAAGTTGAGAAGCCTCAGTAACTGTACAATCAATAAATTGACGGTGTTGATCATCTCTTATAACGAACATCGGTGATATGAGTGAACGTGGGCTTGAGGACCATTGAAGGATCATGACTGTCGGATCTGCAAGCTAGATCAATGACAGGGATAGATTGCGGAGATAGGAAGGATAATTAAATGACTCGCGAGTGCCAATACCACAATTTGTCTAGACTGTTAGATCTCATAAACTCGAATATCGATGACTGCGGTTGATCCAAAAAATGATCAGTTTAAGCTAGATTAAGTCTTGGTCGTTAGATGCGCAATATCTAGATCAATGATAGGCATACATTGCAGAGATCAGAAGGAGAATTAAATGACTCACTAGTTCCAATCCCACAATTTTCCTAGATCGGTAGATCTCATAAACTCAAATATCGACGACTATGGTTGATCGAACAAACGATCAGTTTAAGTAAGATTAAGTTGTGACCGTCGGATGCACAATCTCCAGATCAACGATAGGGATAGATTGCGGAGATCGAAAGGAGAATTAAACATTGTTCTATTTCCAATCCCGCAATTAGTCAGGACCTCAAATCTTATAGCTTCAAATATCGATGACTATGGTTGACTCACCAACAATGCACAACTCAAAACTGTAGAGTTTGGGTGTCAAGTTAAATCACTCGCAAGTTTTGGTTCTGAAATCATCATCAACCGTTGATCTTCTTTGAGTTTTTTCATAACCGTTGGATCACTTTAAAGTGGAAGGATAGGATAAGTGGGGCTAAAGGGTTGATAATTTGATTATCTGAATATGCTTCAGCCATCGATCAAACCTGAATTTGTGTCAGTCATCGGATCATTCTCGAGTGGAAGGATAGGATAAGTGAGGTAAGATATGAGATCTCATTTATGTGAATTTTCATCAGTCATTGGATCACTCTAAGTGGAAGGACAAAATAAGGTAGAAAAAATGCACCGTAGATAGATCGAGCCATAGATCTAAGAACACGATCAACGAAAAACGTTCATTTTGAGTCTAAAGTTACGAGGAGGTTACACTTTGGAGAAATATCACTTCAAGATTTCAGTTTGAGATTCAAAATACCCAAAGCCCGAAAATACGAAATGAATAAGGACGATCGGATTTGGAGGACATACGATGACCATTTGATCAGGGTTGTTGGTTAAAAAACCACATCATCAAGGACATGAAGTAGACCACGTCTACAAGGACATGTGGCAGACCACGTTAGTAGACTATGTCTACAAGGACATGTGGCATACCACGTCAGCAGACCATATCTACAAGGACATGTGGCAGACCACGTCAAAAGACCACATTAGCAATTACACATGGAATAATCATATGATGACAAGTGTCAAGAGGAAATTGGCTCGTGCCATGTCAACAAGTGATGTAAGCAAGTTACGTCACTTTGGGAGAATTACTTCAAGAGTTTCACCACCAAGAAATTTCAAAAGTCCCGAAGTCCCTTCAGATATTATTCTGACCATTAGATCAAGGAGATGAATATGTGCCACATCAGGAGATCTACATCAATAGACCACGTCAGCAAGAAACTATGACAGACCATGTCGGCAGTCCATGTCAGCAAGGACACATGGCACAGTCAGAGAATGACAAGTCTCAAGTTGAATTGACATTTTAGGTACGTGAAAATCACGATTCAGAGTGACACGTGGAAGCTACTCATCTCGTGACACATCATCAAGTGATGTAAGAAAATTACATCACTGCGAGAATTTTTCTTCAGGAGTTTTACCACCATCACTTGCCCAAAGTGTCGAAGTCTTGAATGCTGAAGTCCCGAAGTGGACACGAGACGTTCGATTTGAAGATCACTTCAGGAGCATTCTCGATCGTCGATCTACTAGAGTGGAAGGATAGTGTAACTGGAAGTATTAACCGATAGCCAGTGGTCTCCACCACTTATGACTTACTCAACAGGTGATCACTCTGGAGGAAAGAAGAGGTTGATATTTGAAGTCTCTGAAGTCCGAAGACTCGAAGGAGATCTCGACCGTTGATCCGAAAGGGACACGCATCAGTGGATTGATAGGTCTATAAGATTTATGTATGAAGGAAAGAAGGGGTTGAGATTTGAAATCTCCGAAGTCCAGAGACTCGAAGGATATATCAACCATCAATCTGATGTCAGGTGTACTCTCAACCATTGATAAAAATACAGTGGAAGGATAGCATAAGCATAATAGTTGAAGTCTTGAAGTGGACACAAGTCGTCCGATCAGAAGATCACTTCGGGTGCATTCTTAACTGTTGATCATAATACAGGTACAAGGATTGAATCCAACCATTGATCTGGTTTCGCAAATTAAATCTGAACTATCTGATCTATTCAGCGAAATCCACTCCGAGATATTTGACATGTTGCAAGTCTCGAAGACTCGAAGGGTGAAGTCCCGAAGTCCCGACAATCGTCCATCTCATCGGGAGACTGAATCATGGCCGTTGAATTGATAAGCGCTAAAGCGCTGATCTCACCTAAAGTTTGAATAACGCCATTGGTCATATGGTAAAGAGATTTAAAAGGGAGAATGTAATGCATCTCTTAAATTGATAAGCCTATATCTCTACGCCAATGATCATATGAACATGGTTTGAAGGAAGTGTGGATTTTTTTTATCACAGAGACGAAGGAAATCGATCCATGCCTATGATCGATTTATGAAAGTAAAAGGGGATGTCAAGTCTAACATTGAGGACCCAAAATGATGATCTCTAGTGGTCCCAAAAGTCGTTATAAATAAACAAGTTAGTTATAACTTGTTGCACAAGTCGACTCAATAACTTAAACAAGTTTTGAGGATAAGAAACTATAAATACAACCATGATTGGTTCATTGGATGGTGTGCTTGTGGAAGTAGATGGGCTTGTGTAAAAGAGAGGCTCACTGAGGACGAGCGGCCTATGGAGAAAAATGAAGGGGATATGTACCTGAGGTTCATGTGAATATCAGAGAGAATATGAAGTGAAGAAGGCACAAATATCAAAGGAAATATGAATTGAAGAAGGCGTGAATTTTAGAGAGAAGATGAAGTGCAATGATGAGTGTTGATGGTATACCTCTGATCATGAAACATAATTGATTAAATAATGGATCATTGCTACTAGATTTGGTTGAACTACTATATGGAATCTAGTTGGATAGACTTCATTCTATCAGCAAGTTTGGTCTTGTTGCAAGTTGGGTCTTGCTTGGGAGTTGGTGCTCTCCGAGGAGTTGGTGCTCCTTACTTCAGTTGGTGTTGATACAAAATAGTTGGTGCTGGGAAAATTCATATTACTATATTCACACACACACACACACACACACACACACATCTATATATACATATCAATAATACAAAATCTTACGCAAACATATTGTATCTCTTGTCCATTGTGATTATGATTTAATTGTCCTTAATCTGTTCAATTATGTTTTAACTGATAACTTGTAACAAGAAGAAAAGTTAGAAAAATCCACACACTAATTCC